>OMKZ01018094.1:0-21864 GCA_900302535.1 Neoniphon sammara | reverse complement strand
CGTCCTGAATCTCAGCATACAGGAACACCTGTGGTACCTAAAGGCAAGTCCTTCCTCAGAACCAAGCTTAAGAGTTAACACTTGTGATTTGGACTCTTCACATCAGCAGACTTAAATTGCAGGAAATAAAGAGGCTGAATGTTTTCCTCTTCAGAATACCTGTCTATGAACTGTAGATATTTCTGTTTGCTTCAAGTGAGTAATGCATATTAAGCCAAGCTGAAAAGATGCCCATCCACAAACTCCAGATAGCTGGTCATAACCTGTTGAACTCCATTGGAATGCATATGTTTATACTGAAATGTGTGTTTTCTATGTTCCACAGCCATCCATCATAACTTGAAATTAAAGTTTATTATCAAAGTCTGTATCTGTGGAGTGAAATTCCTTTTATATGCCTCTTAAAGGAATACCCTGACAAATACCCTTTTTCCGACTTACCCAGAGTGAGACAAGATGTTCGATACCATTTTCACCTCTGTACGTCCACTGGTTTGGTTCCTCTGGGTAGCATTTCATGTTAGCTTGGTATAAAGACTTGAAGTCTACAGGAGTCATTAGCCTAGCTCCATCAAAGTGAAAAAATAACCTTACAACAACTCCGAAACTGTCTCATTTACACGATGTATCGTGTTTATTTAAAATTACATATCTTGGAATTTTAAAAAAAAGTCATTTTAGAAGAAGTTAGATGGAAGGAACTATAACCGCTGAAGACGTGTTCATTGGTTATAGTTCCTACCATCTAACTTCTCCTAAAACTGAAGCTGTTTTATTTCCACAATGTGTCATGTGTATTTGAAATATACGTCTATTTTTCCTAAAAAGTTGGAGTATACCTTTAATATGTTTGTGGTCAGTGAAGTGAACCACAGCAGTCAGTGTTGGCTCCAGTAAGGCTGTGTTCTGGATGTTAAGGCAATATACTGCAAGGTCACACGCAACAGGCTTCACAATAAATAGGCTATGTTTAAAAGTATCACTACTACATAAATTGTAGTAAATTGTATAACTACAATTTCAAATGACAGATCTTGCAGCCCACTGTAAGCACGGATATCCATCCATGTCAGCTATTAAAATACTTTGAATTATAATGTCAAATGATACATTTTAACATAATCATTTTCTGCGATTGGTTTAGCCTACTGTTACCTATTTACAGGGGATATCCCTGGCCAAGATAGCTACATGTCCACAAAATTCCTGACTGATGAAAACATCCTATTTCCAGGCAGTTTTTGTTTCTTCTGATCTCGGTTCTCCGTTTTAATGAATAATTCAACACACTGTGAACATTAACACTAACACTGAGCATTTTCTGTATGGTGTTTTTTCTGAGTCAGTTGTGTTTAGGCGGCTCTGGTCCATTCCATCAGCGGTCGTCCGTGCCTTGGTTTGCGCCCATCCGTCTTTCTCCACCTTTAAAAGCATTAGGGAGGAAGAAAAGAGAAGAGAGGGAGGCGACCGCACAAATACAATGATCTCAGAAACTGGTAACGACAATCTGAAGGCCGACTATCCCAGATCCGACGAGACCATCTGCCCAGACTCCCCCGTCTCTTCGTCTCCAGAAGCCGGGCAGCTGTTGAGCAGGAGGCGGGGCACCCAGACGACAAGCGGCAGCATTAACCCGGAGGAGAGCAGCATCCAGCCCCTGGTCTCCTCAGCTGCGGCGGCCGCCAGCATCATGACATCGGGGGAGTTCATGCAGACCGCTCCCCTGCTGGTGCACAAATCCAAGAGAAGCCTGCTGTATAAGGCGCTCTGCTTCCTCATCCTCATCTTCCAGGGCGGCATACTGGACTTCTACCTCATCATCTTCACAGATCTGTACTGGTGCTCATGGATAGCCACGGATCTGGTGGTGATATCCGGCTGGGGCATTTTCTTCATGAAGAATGCCCGGAGCAAGAGGGAGCGGGCCTGCGGCTTCCATCAGAAGAGCTCCATCTTCGGCTGCAACCTCGGGGAGTTCACCTACGCCTACCTGGCCTGGCTTATCTACGTTATCGCGTGCACCCCCAAAGTCGTGCTCATCCTGGAGACGTCTATCCTGGACCTCATTGCTCTCAAAGTCCCGTGCGGAGTGACCGGCTTCAAAATCATCATGCTGCTCTCCGCGCCGCTCCTCTTCTGCCTCATCAACTCCATCATCGAGGATTTGAACGGGGCGACGCGCCACCACTCCCAAAGCTGCTTCATGAGCACCTGCCTGGACGTGCTGGATAGCTTCACGCTGGTGGAGATGCTGCTGAGGAACGAGATCCCCACCGTCTACCTGAAGTACACCGTCATCTCGGTGTACTTCGTCGCACTGGCCGTCCCGGTCGTCTGGCTGTACGAACTGACCGCGTCGGAGCTGCGCTGCCGGTGGCTGTGGGCGAGGTTCATCACGGGCCTGGTGGTCAACGCTCCTTTACTGGCGGTCAGGTGTTTCCAGGTTTACGTTTACAAGATGCCCATTTCAGTTTTTATGTTCAAAAATATGTTTTTCCTGGTGTGTGAGTTTCTGGAGCTGGTGGAACAGTGCGTGACGGTGCGCGGGGTGAGGCGGCTGACCAGCGGTAACAACCCGGCCCAGTTCTCCCACTGCGTCTCCGAGAACGACATGTGTCCGCACGGCTATGTCAACACTCTGGCCGTCACCCAGTCATAGGCCACATCCTGCTCCGGTCCTCTGAGTAAATACCAGGAGCTAATATCTGCTTCACTGACGGCAGGGCTCTGAAGGACTCATGCTGCGTTCCGGTCACAGTTGGAAATAGGAAATTCCGCTTTTGGTTAGGTAGGCATTACAACCTCCGTCCGGAATCCTGAAGCCCAATGATATTATGCCAATGATATTTAGCAACAATAAGCAAGCAGCATAGAAGGCTACTTTAAGTGCAAGTTTATAGCCGATCTCCAATTTATACCACGTTTAAAGTGGCAAAGGGTCCCGTACAAAGTATAATAAAGAGAAGGAGCCCACAGTGGTGGGTGTTTTTCCATGCCGAAAGTGATATGTGCTTAAAAAGTGCTAAAATATTTGTTTTGTTTTTCTAAGTGAAAATCCTCCATTCACATTTAAATCTTAGCTCCCCTTATTAATGCTGTGTGGGAACTTTCTGCAATTTTGGATTACCACTTCATCCTACACACCAGCAATTTAATATTCCCTTGCCCCACCCCCACTCCCTACTAAATGTATATGTTCAACCATTTACCACGTGTTTGATGGATTTCCAACTTCCCAACATGTCTGGAGCGCAACATCAGTACCAGCCTTATGATGGTCCCTCCTTTCAGACCAGTCAACAGGTGCTACAGTCAAACCCAACACCTGCAATACAACAAAATGGAGAATAATCTGCAGTGTACTGGATCCTGTTGAGCTGTGGTTGCTCTGGCTGTGAATTTAACCATTGCACTTGTAATGAAAGGCACTTTAAGTGTGACAACTGCTGGACCTTGCGCGTGGCTTTGGAAGGTGAAAGTGCAATTTCAAAGGTTTTATTCAAAAGGTCCAGGCTAGGTTCTAACTTTTGGTGTAAATTAGTGTTTTATATTGATAAAACGTATTGTCTGCTGGGTCTGTGCTGATTCTAAATGCTGTTTCTGGTACTGAGAATAGAGCCGACACTTGTGCATAATTTAATGCCATGCATAATGACCCAGTATTGCCATGCCAAACAGGTTTTTTACAGCCCTTTCCAAGCGAGGGCATATGGGGACACGGCCAACAAGGATTTTTACTGATTTTGTTGGTTTACGCTACTGTTTTATTTCTAGGGTCTATTTTTTAGATCACAGATAGTAAAAGGTTATTGGCTATACTGTTCATCCAACCATCTGTTTTTTCAAATTGGCCAATTGCTGATTGATTATATGTGGTGTTCACAGGACCTTTACACTCTAGAAAAGTCTGTCTTGTAAGGGACAACACACATTTGTTTAACTCTTCAGCACAAGATACGTTAACATCTTGTCATGTATGATTTTATCTATCGATACATCATAGTCAAATTAATTGTTATACATTGGTATAATTACTGTAAAGAATTGAGACCTTAATGGAGACAAGTGGACAAATTAAGACCATATTTCCCATATATCACCTTCTCCCTCCTTGAATAGGATAAACATGTTGGAAGTGATTTTTTTCCATCAGTCTCACACTCCTTCTAACATCTGCTGTTGCCAGAAACTCTGAAAACTTAACTCTATTTACTTGGGAAGTACAGCACCCTCCTCTTGTTTTGTACTGTAAAGCAATCCAGCAGATTTCAAACCAACTTCACTCTGGTGGCTCCCAATATAAAATACAGTGTAGACTAGAGGCTGCCAGCCTTCCCAGTGATAGTCTAGTTTGCTTACAGTAGACATACCAATATCTCAAAATTAGTGTGCTAATAATTTATTTATGGTACAACGACATATGCCTGATCTTAAGGATATTTTCTGTATTTTTAAACCCTGGTCATATTAACATGTTGATTCTTATCATTTATAATCATACATAGTAAAAACCCACTAACTGCTAGGTGTAGTGATGAGACACACTGCTGCAGCTTTGTGTTAGCTTTTGTGTTAGCCTCCAACACAGTCCCATAGTTTGTTTCAGCCTCTCAAAGACCATTATAAATGTTTCTGAAAATGGGAAACACAGTATAGTCAAATACGTCTTGAAGTTGTCCACATAAAATTGCTGTCTAGCAGGGCCTGTATATGTCCATACCATTCTGCTGCTGGTTTGGCTATGTTATTACCTATAGCTTCACTGCAGTCATTGTAAAAAGTAGTTCCAATCAATATTGAACAATCCCTGTTTAAAACTTGTTATGAATAAATGCAAAAAAAAAAAGAAAGAAAAAAAAAATCAAATAGGCATAACCGTACTGAGTTCCTGGTTTTCAGAAAGAACATTTATAATTGTTCTTGAGAGGTAGAAGACTAATGGGGATCCTATAATAAACAATAAATTTAAGGTAGTGGTGAGGTTGTGCTGTGTACAATTCAAGGGCATAACTTTGGGTTGAACATTGAGGGGGTTGATATCCCCACCCATGTAGGGCGGTCCCTTGACATGCCCCACCAGGAGATTTTATTTTATTGTCTTTTATTTTTTATTTTATTTATTTATTTATTTTGCGAATAGGCTGTGAAATGGCTGTTTTGCATTAATTTGAGGGGGAAGTGACATACCAAAACAACACACTCTACATATCCCAACTAGTGCAGTTGAATAGCATGAAATCATTCACTTTGTATAAAAGCACCAAATTTGTAACATATCAGCTGGTTGTCCCAGTATTAGTAAAATGGATATTTATCACTTCCTGAACATATCTTCAGCCATTTGATAGGTATGCTACAATTTAACTGCCCTTAACCCTTATTATTCTGTTATAATTATTGCAGCATTCTTCTTTGCTTGCTAATTACATTGAATCCAGAAAACCAACCAATATAACACGTTTTATAACAGTTAATATTTTTCATTCATTATTATAATGTGGTATTCAGGGCGGTTGTACTGTCCGGTTTTGATTATTGATTATTATTAAATCCCCTCCGGAATTTCGGCCTATGGTACAATTATAAAGATGGGAGTCAATCTTTTTACTCAGCCTGGGTTGAAAAATACAGAACGTATCCCTTAAGCAAATGCTGTGCACTAAGAAGTAACACAAGTGTGTCTTGTCCCAGACTAAACATACCAGTGTGTTGAAGATAACATCTGCTTTCAGAGTGTATGTAAAAATCCTATAGTAACACCTTTCCAAGTGAAAATTGGGGGACAATCTGCATCCAGGTGCTATAATAAGAACAATGCTGTTGATACCAAACCATTTAAAGTGGGTCAGTGCTAAGCATACTAGATTGACACACTGGTGTGTTTTGCATAAAAATAGGTAAGTCACAGCACTATCTCTGTACCCATGATAGAGTCACTGTTTCATAGCTTTTAATAATGTTTTGTCTGGGTAAAGCAAATGGCTAATCAAAGTATTTTAGATTATTTATTGTGATAGAAGACTATGTGCAATACAGTATAGTGCAGACATTCAGTGAAGACATTGTGCAATATGTTCCAGAGGGGTCTTATTTTGTTTTCAGTGCCTACACAATTTCTTTCCCTAGAGTAGTTATTGTAGTAACCATAAGGGGAATTTAATGGAACTGAAGGCATGAGGGCATTCTGTGCAATTTTCTAACTTTGTTTGCTTCTCTAAGAGTTAGCAGATTATTTAGGCCTGAGATTAAGTTGACTTGTGCCTTGTACGTATTGTTGCAGGAGGGTATTGAGTGATGTGGCCGGATGTTGAAGAAAATTCACCGCAGGTTATTTATTCACATTGTGCGGTTCAGTCTATATGTCATTATGAACAAGTCTTACAGCAGCAATACTGGGGATCTGCAGTGTCAATCTGCAGTGTCACTGACAGTGTAGGCAGACTGACTACCATTCAACACATAGAAAGTTTGGGCTCCTCCCTTGGTTTTGTGGCTGCAGCTTTGGAGAGACTTGTTCGTGGACATTAATCTGTATTGAACTGTCCAACTGCATGTGTATAATGAGTGAACTGGTGGATGCCTGCTTTAAAGGGGTCAGCTAGACCAATCGTAGGACACATTTAAGTTACCTGTCGCGTTGACCAGCAAATTGAGCAGCAACGTTCTAAATCAATTTGATACAGAACCAAAGTTGGGCATAATTCTGTAGACTGCACATAACCATTTCAGCTATTCGGTGTGTAGTCCAAAATGTCTATGGAAACTATGAGTGGAATTGCAAGAAAAGTCAAAAAGTCCTGCTCCAAGGCTTACTAGCTTTACAAAAATTCACCAGCCCATGTCACATTTGTTAAGTCTCACCCTTAAGTTGCTTTTTCTATTGGCTGTTGCTAGTGAAATGCTACATGTTGGAGAAAGATGACTGTAGCTATTTGGCAGTTTGTCATGATAAGCTAAGCCTATATCCAAAACAACTGTAATGTTCAATGCAACACTATGGAAATCTCAATAATCTTAATTTACAACACACTCAGGAGATTGAGACAAACAAGAGGTTGCTCCTTATAGTCAGCTTTCCCAAAATTTTAGCATTTTGCTAGCCAAAATCCATATCAAAAGTAACCATAAGATGAAAATAGGCAACATTGAGGCAATGTTCTTTGATCCATGAAACAAAACATAGTATATCTCATGGATATCCATTCAACACCACCTTTATTTTTAGGATTTCCAAATAGATTTTGGACTACACACCAGTTGCTGGAAATCCCAATCTATGGCACGCAAAATGAAAGTTTCCACTTTGGTTCTCTATTGCCTTTTAATATGGACCTTTTATTGTGACCTATCCCCAGCCATGCTATCATGCAGTGTAACAGACAGTAGGGTAGCCCAGACTCAAGCATGTAGTCTAGTATCATGTAGGCAAGCCCCTGCTCTGCTGAAGTGCCCTTGAGCACCATGCTGAATCCCCACCAGCTCCTGGCTGCTGCTCTGTATCTGACCCTTACCTCTGACCTTGCTGTGGAGGGCGGCAAGAGGAAAGGCCATTTTCCTACAGGGAGACAGAGGATCACAAACAGCAGAGCAGGTGTGTGTTGTCTGTGTTAGCATATTGGCTACAGTACAGTATTAATCATGGATGTTAATGGTTCTCTTGGCTTTGTTTCTCAGATTGCACTATGAGACAGAACAATGGCTTTTGCATTTGTTTGTTGCTTATCATATCTTGCCAAAGTATTTAAAAGTTTTATACTATTTTATATCATTTCCTTATGCCAGTAACAAGTCTGCTTCATGTAACCTTATGCTGTTGGAAGGAGTCTGCAACAGTGTTTATTTGGATTTGCACATGAGGCTTACAACAACCAGGACTTTTTATTTACATTTTCTTCTAAACTTAAATACAGTAGGCCTTTAACCTGTACTAAGAAGCACAGTGCATCATCACACAAATACTACCAAAGGACACTACTTTCCTGGATATAAACTATTCAAAAGACCCGATCAGGCCACACTGGTTCTTTTTTTTAGTTATTTACATGTAATGAGAGAACACAATTTGTGTGCGATGCTAACACTTTTTTATGTCCTGATAATATATGGGCTATCATTTTCTCAAAAATCGTTTACAGGGGAAACAATTGCTATTGTTTACAAAAAGCAAATTCTACCTGTAAAATTGTGTGGTGTATTGCATATATGTATTGATATAATTAAATCTATGTACTGTAGATGTACAACAGAGTATTACGTGGTTTAAAACAAATAAATCTATGAAAAGTACCATACAAAGTGATTCTTGTATATTGTAAAGAGGACAGATCTTAAAGGACAATCACCTTGTAAGTGTGTTGTTTCATCTAGCATTGCTCTTTGGTTATTAATGAAAAAATGTAATCTATAGCATTTATACACACTTCACAACAGCTACTAGTGAGACAGCTTGCATCTCTGGGCCAATTTTGTTGTTTGGTGGTCTATTGTTCATAACTGAAAACTGGCCAACTGGAGACAATGACATGTCATTGTTAAGATACCAGTGTAACTACTGTATACCAGAATGCAATGCAATGCAGATATGGTGCTGCATTTGTTTCCAGCAAAATTCTTTGTTCTGGATGTTGTCTTCCCTTGAATTGAGGGGAGGGGAATCACCGCAATGGAAAAAAAATGGCTTAAAAATGGTTTGTGCAATTAGAATTTGGTTCCAACTTATGTTAAACAAGGGAGCATTTATTTTCCCTCACTCTCTGCTTTTTCCTCCTTAGAAAATGTCAAATATATCCCACAATCCACTGCTCTCTCTGGTTGCTGAATGCATGCTGAATGTAACAGAATGATAGCTGATATAAATTATGCATATTGTAGTTCTAATACAGTTTCTGTACTTCCAGTTTTCATAGTGCTGCACCATTCCAAAGTGAGCAGATTGTCAAATGATTCAGTGTTTTGATCATTTCAATAACCAACAGGATTACCAGACGGGTTTTTTGTTGTACATTAGACATTTTGTCACCACAGGCTCACAGAAGGGAAACAAAGAAAATGTAGATTCAAATGCAGCCATGCTGTGTTTTGAGTAAGCGGCATGGCCATGATCACAGACACCCCAATGTTATCAACCTAGAGGCTATATTTATATGTTCATACCCCTCCCTTTGATTGACAGCAATCAGTTCACACCCCTTCTCTAGGGGTTGTCAAAAGGCATTATTGAAAATGTGGGAAAGTCTTAACTGGAGTCTATTTAGATAAGTAGAGTTTATCACATGACTCCTAGAATGCACTGAACGCCTGAGACTGATGAGGATTCGGAAAGGTATCACTTTCCTCCAAAGAGGCTTCGGGGCCTGTATCACTGCATTTCTGAAACAGCTCCTCTTGCAGCCTTGCCAGAGCCATCAAGGGATCCTCCTCACCAGGGCACTCATGCTGGGAGGACATCTTTGACATGTAGCCTTGATCAGATCCACTACTTGGACTCTTTCCACAAGGCTCCATAACATCGCCCTCCTCCATCTCAACAGGCTGGGAGTGGCTGATTTCTGATGGAGGGAGGTATTCAACCTGCACGCCTACATGTGGTGTTTCTGGAGAGCTTGGGCTGAGAGATTTCTGTAGGGCTGACAGTCTCTGGTCTGTCTGAAGGGAGCACTGGTGCACAGACAGGAAGGAATCCACTTCTTCTTGCTCAGTGGGAACTGGATCTATGAGTTTCTCCTCAAGGTGGAGCCAGTTCTCAGTCAGTGGTGATGGCTTGTTAAGAACGGGCTCAGCTATGTAGAAGGGATCTGTACCGGAGTTGTGAGGATACAAGTGAGCTGTCAATATTCCAGTGTGGCTTGATGGATATAGATACTGGTGTTCAAGGTTGAGCCTTGGTTCAAGTTCCATTACTGACATTCCATTGCACTCTGGGTTCAGTTCAGGGGTTACAATATGAACACCCTCACTGTTTTGATTGATTTCTACCTCACGAATGAAGACAGGAGGCCCTTCTCTGATTAGAGGAACACACTCTAGGACTGGAGGAATCTGCAGCCGGTCAATGAGGAGGCTGGACTCAGCCGTTACCTCTTCCTCGCTGTCCACACACTCCATCTCAAACCAATCAGGATTCTCCAACTGGTAGGCTTGGAAGATTTCAATGGCATTTCTCAGGTCTCTACCCGAGGGACATTTGAAATATTCATCCCCACCAATGCCCTCGATGTGGTTTATGTGACCTGGCTGATATTTCTCAATGTCCAGAATGCGGAAGTACAGCTCTTCAAAATGCTTCATCAGCTTGTATTTGACTGCAATGTCAAAAACCGATGGCACATCTTGCTCACTGCTCACATCATCGAAATACGCCACCATGTACTTGCCCAGCATGCCCGCCTGGTGCATGTCTGGTAGAAATAGGTTGAGGAAGGGGATGAGCATGTCGTCGGTAGGGGAGAGTATATCTTCTTTCAGCACCACCCGACCTTGGCCACACATGGCTCTCCACTTGGCTTGAACACCTGGTGAACACAGCACCAGGATTTTGTCTGAGGGATTTTTGAGCTGCTGCCGTTGCCACTCCAGCCAGCGGAGACGACCCACAGTGCCAACTGAGCTGGAGTCCAGCAGGTCCACAAGCACCTCAGTGCCACACTTGGCCCGCAGGAAGGCGCAAAGCTTCAGCACTATGTCCCTGTAGAGGCGGTGGTCTTGGGAATAGATGACTAACACTTTGGGAGGTTGTTTAGGTAGATGCTGTGTCTCCATGTTACCTTCTGCTGGTACAACAGTGACACCAGGTTTGCCTGAAAGTCACAAAGTAGAAAATAACATGTAGATACAGACAAGATACTATTATGAAATTAAGAGTTAAGAGTTATTTTTGTCACAAAGGTACAAATACTATAACAAAGGCACAAATAAGTTGGTAACACTGTTTTATCATAAAATTACAGTGGTAATTTTATAATTATTACAGTAGAACTCAAAGAGAGATAAATGAAAATGTACAGTATACTCTACTGACCTGACTTCTTGTGCCTCCACAGAGCATATACAATAAATCCTATCACTATACAGAATAAGATCACTCCAAGTATAACAAATGTGTTGGCAGGGTCATTTGGTGGGGCATCTGTTGGATTTGCTGTGGGAATCAGAGCAGAGGTCCATGATCAACAATCCTGCTGCTTTTACAGAATAAATGACAGCAGTAACAAAAGAGGCTTTTTAGCAGCGTCCCATATCTCCTCCTCTCAGGCTCCATCATGGAGGTTCACTGGTAAACTGGCTGTATGCAAATAATTTCTAAACATGTAACAACTAGAGAAACATATATTCAAAAGATTGTTACTGTGTGGATGTAGATTCCTTAAGTAACATTTACAAATATGAATAGTCTGTTGATTTGATTTGTGGCTTGAGAACAGTGAGCTCAGTTTTGTGAACTATAGTGAACTATAGCCAGCAAACAAGCAAAAACAGCTGTTACTCTTAACATATTAGGTCTAGCCACTACTTACTATAGCCTCTACTGTACACTATTGTGCAAATCAGATTGTTAACAAGAAGACAGTGACAATTAGCTGTCCATATTTAGCAGTTTATGTAGCTGCTAACAAGCTGATATTATAATAACAGCTTATTTTTATATGTATCTAAATACAAAATCTAAAATACAAGTTATCATATATTGGTAGTTAAATGATCATTTCCAAGACAAAAACAGCACAGAAATGAACCATTTACTGAATTCTGTTGACAGCCAAGTCATATGTAGACCTCCAATATGGCTGAAACAAGCTGCTGTTGTTTCTGTCATTTTCACATCTAGTGTCCAGTCACTTATCCACCTGAACATGATATATAATATTTGAAATATATATATATATGAAACATGTCAACATACTGGAACATATATTGAAAGTTCTCCTTTGCCGGAAACAGTCTTGGCCACATTGTGGAAAAAGGGGCTTTATCTGCAATGAAGCAACAGGTGATGTTATACCTGACATGAAGATCAAATGTGATTATGCAGCAGGAGTTGGCAGTTGTGAAACATAGCTTAAAGCAGCAGAATAACCCAAGAATGGATTTCAAACAACTTACCACAACATCAAACAGGCAGCAGGATCTTGGCCAGTCTTCAAGATTGAATGTTACATTTGCTGATGTCTGATGGTTCTGCAGCATCAAGCATGCACATTTTAACAATGGTGGAGCAGTCACTCTCTCACTCACACACACAATAAGTTGGGGACATACAATATTCTTTGCTGGCACTGCTTGGCAAACATGTTCCAACTAATATCCAAATCTACAAATTTCGTATACATATATTGACATAATTTAAATATACAATTAAAATGCAGAATACAAAAGGTGTTTGTATTGGTGTCATATTCATGATATAAAACATCCTTCTGACAGGATGAAATGATTTTGTCATAATGGCTATAGATGCTGCCAGGTTCAATAAAAAATAAATTTGTATTCCTTTCTATTTTTACTCTTCTACTTATCTTTAAGTACAGCAATTTTGTGTATATATACTTATAATACTTGTAATTCACACACACACACACACACACACACAGTATTTTTTAAACTATTCTATTTTTCTTCTACTTATTCTTATTTAATATAGTAGTTTTTTATATATATAGATTTTGCAATCACACACTACTTGTGTGTTTTGTAAGTTGTGCCTTTTTTGTTATGTATGTACACTGAATTTCTCTTAAGTTCTCCATCTATATCTATCTATCTAAGAGCCTCAAGTGAATCCCTGCATTTTTTGCGATACATTATGGACCTGTCTGCATTCTTCGCTGAAATTGACCTTCTCTGGTATTCATGCCATTTAGGGACACAAGAAGAAATAACTGAATATGAGCATCTGTCTGTGGTTTGCCCTTGCTACATTTTCCAATGCTAAGCTGACATGAGGAACTGCTGGATGTCAAACCCTTGCAATCTGAGATTTATCGGTTTATGTTCACTCCCAACAAACAGTGCCTCGAGACTTGCATTTCAGGTATATCAGTATGGTTATTTGGTGTTATCTTCATTCAAACAACATTGTTCTCACTTAGACAAATGAGTTGAAATAAAAGATTAATCCTTCCAGAGTTCAAATAAACTGCTCCAAACACTCTTGGTGTCAATGCACTGTAATACACCATTGACTGACTACAACTTTTACTGAAAGGCAGCAGTAACTGACTGAAGGATGGGTGCATAGGTGAAAATTACAAACTGCAGCATTATGCTCTGGATATTCAGTGGGGGGATATGGCATGAGGCACATTAAAATCCCTCTGATGTCAGAGATACATACATTTTAGTGGAACAGAAATATAATGAGCGGCATTTTGCCAGACCAACAGAAAAACATAACGCATTGAGGGGCAGGATGCAGAGTTTCCTGTATTGAGAAAGAATCTGGGGTAAACTAACAAGGGGAAAGTACAGAATGCAGGATGTTGTTACAAGTATGTACATTAATGTTCTGCGTCAAATCACTGAAAAGGAAAATGCATTTGTCTTCCATGAGACATAGCCAACTACATAAAAATTATTAAAATACAGAGGCACCTGAATGTCCAACATGGTGTGACCTTACCTTTGATATCTGGTTTGAATGCTGGACAGTGGAGCAGCGAACAAGAACTATGTACTTCTCAGAGAATTCATCAGTATTGAAGCTGACAGCAAGCATGGATCCTCCCCGGACTCCAGTGATCTGAGCCAGGCTTATATTGGGCTGCCACAGACTTCCTACAGTGGATTAATAAGCCAGTGTGTCACAACACAGCATACATGATTTACCTACTATGAATGGACTTCCGTGCATTTGTTACTCACCGCTTTCTATACAAATCTTGGTTCTCTGCATTTTGGGATCTTGACAGCCTGAGTAAATAAGAATCAGAGAGCATTAATACAAGTCACAAACTCCTGTCTTGACTCAAGTTACCTTCTGGATTCAGATGCCCATATTAAAGGCTTTTTTTCTTTTTTTTTTTTAGAGAGAGATTTTAATGCTACCTGGAAAATAAACACATAAAAAGATGTCACACCCACAATATAGCTACTGAGAGAAAAGGTCATTAAATGTTTATGGACATAAAGTATAATTTCTCCTACTATTTGTCATACTTTATTAAAGGAATAATCCAACATTTTGGGCAAAATACCCTTTTTCTGACTTACTACAGGAGTCATTAGCCTGCCATCTATAGTTCCTACCATCTAAGTTCTCCTAAAACAAATTTTTATTTATTTATTTATTTGTATTCCGAGATGTGTAATTCAAATACACGATACATTATGTAAATAAGAAAGCTTCAGAGTTGCTGCTATTTTTTCACTGTGATAGAGCTAGGCTAATGACTCCTGTAGACTTCAAGCCTTTATGCTAAGCTAACATGAAATGGTACCCACTGGAACTGAACCAGTGGACGAACAGGTGAAAATGGTATTGAACATCTTGTCTCAGTCTGAGTAAGTCAGACTATTCCTTTAAGTCTGTCCTGTTAATATATCAATGAACATGCATGTAAGTAAAACTTAATGTGAACAATTAGAAATGCGGCAGTGAAATATGACATTTATGTAAGAAACTAAAACCAGCACTAATGCTGGTCCCATTCGTATCTTTTGGTGAAACTACACAACCCATGTCATTTCTCTTAAATTTTCGATTTGTCTTACTTTCCAGCTCTGAACTGAGTAAATATTATAGAATGAACTGAATCTACTGAGATCATTACCTAATTTTATTGTTGCATCAAAATAAAAATGAATTAAAAATAAACCTGCACAAAATTAAACATTATTACCTATAGAATTGTATTTAAGACATTTGAGGACCCAAGATACCCCGTAACTTGCACTGGTGACACTAGGAAATGGGATCCCTTAAAATATTCTTAACTGGACTTTGAAAAATATGAAGGGGTTCTGTGCATGTATTAATTCCTGAAACCATAAATCAAGAGTCATTAATTCTACCTTGTTTTACCTTAATTTAATACATTTTATAATATTATTCCTGAATTATCCCTGAAATGCCACTGATAACATTAAAACCTGAATTTGCTCCTTCAACATATTAAAGTATTTTAAAACCCATTTCCTCTATCCCTGAAATGAAGACAGCCTTAAGTGACTCTTAATTAAAACAAAGATTGAGATACCCTGAAATATAATTAATTTTGTAAAGTCATTTGTCCTCAATTAAAAGTAAGGGGTTCAATCTTAAAGTTAAGAACTTATTAAAAAGTGTGGTGTTTTCAGGTAAAAACTAAGGACATATTAAGGATTTTGTGTTTTGTAGTGTGAAAATTCAAAGGGACCGTGTAATCAACTGCTTTGTGGTTTTCACTTAGCTCACCAGGGACAAGGATCTCTCTGCTGATGTCATAGGGGGTGTGACCTATCTCTGGTTTGGGGATGTTGAAGACAGAAACCAGATATGTCTGACCAGGGTCAACCACCACCATGTTTGCGGAGAAAGACCACTGAAACAACAAAATAATGATATTTGTAAGATAACATGAGATTAGCTGAAACATGTTTCATCCTTTTGGAAAAATTAAATCAGGTTTGGGTTTATATACACAGCTAAAAATTACAACACACATTTAGTAGAGAACTTATTAAGGCAAAAAAGAAATGAGTGCAGAATGTTATTTTATATTGTGAGACACCCACCTTTTCCCCTGATGGATTTCTCATTGGTAATTTATCTTTAAAAGTATATCGAACACACAGGTTCTGGTTGGTGGGTATCACTAGAACATGAAGCTCAGTGGCATTCAGGTCACGAATACTGCCTGAGGAGAAAAATGTGATCAGTCATGCCTCTGCCTGCCATTATTAATTTGGATTGGATTAGATTGGTCAAAGCTTTAAAGTAAAACTCTGCAACATTCTCAAATAAATTAAAGTTCATTTTGCTCATCTCTGTCACATTATTCTGTGATGGTATTACAGGTTGGAAGTGATTTTTAAATGTTTTTTAATTTATCTATTTATTTTAATTTCATTTTGTCTTTGATGATCCAAGTTGGGAAACTGCAGCAGCAAATAGTAATGGCATATAGCAAAAGCAGAATTAGATATAAAGAACAGAGAAAATGAATGTTAAATAAATGCAGCACTCATAAGTATTATGTTAACATTTATGAATGAAGATGTGTACAAGTCTGGAACCTCATTTTAACAGGATGTGAAACAAAAAGTGCCAGCAGCACTTACAGGGACAGAAGGACTATGTGAGAACTGTGCATTATGAGTTATATTTTTATTTTTAAATGATATCAATTATAAAACTATTAACTTCAGGATTCCCGATGTGCCTGCTAGGATTCTATGCTTTTTTCATGACTTTGCCTATCAAAGTGTTTCCATGTCCTAAAAATGTTCCTCCTTCCTGGTGTGTTAATGTTGTCACACTCCAGTTCCTACTGATCTCCTCAGACAGCCGACCTACCATCATCCTTTATTTTCCAGTGGGCAACCAACACAGGCAGCAGGTCTCCTGTCTCATTGGGCCTTGTGTCCACTGCCACCTCCAGATCCTCTGGACCACTGGGTGTGTAGGTGTTTCGTTCCAGCCATCCTTTGTCCATGCAGTTACCTTACAATAATAGGGATCCACGGCAGGGTTACAACAATAAATAGGGCAAATCACCCTACCTTAATGAACTCTGACTGATTTCACTGTTGATTTGAGTGGAGAGTTTTTTTAGGGGTTTTCCAACCCTGACAAAAACAAAACTCTTTGGGAGATACTCAGGATATGCAAATTTGTGGAATGACAGTGGTCAAATTTTAATACATACTATCACTGAAATCCTGAATTGAAAAATCCTTTTAAGTTAGTCTACACAGAATGTAACCAGATGGCTGCCTTCATGATGTTACGCGCCCTCAAAATGAGGTAATATCTGAAAATAAAAATGATTTGAAAGAAGATTTAAGGTAGAGTAATGTGTGCACTCACTTATCTTTACTGTACACCTTGCACCCTGTGGCAAGACAGAAGTAAAACATGAGGAAAAATTACATTCATGTACTCTATAAAATTAAAAATACTTTTGACATTTATTTTATGGCATCTTCTTGCAAATATGACATAAAAATATAGGCCTATGTTATACAGCATATTTCATATTTACATATTAATTGGCCACTAGCCCACCTACAATGAATAAATTAGTCAATATCTTAAGTCTAAGTTATTGTGGTCAATATTTTATGTGTCTCAATATTGAGATATTAAGATCAATAATAATAAAAAATACAGTAAGTTCAAGTTTATTTGTTTTATAAGACACATAAAGAGCCTTGTACTTGAACCAAGACTATTCGGAAATGCTTAGCTTACCTGTTGAGAGCAGTTCAGATGAGGCCATTTTAAAACCTCCACACCATATGACAGGGACACAAAGAGTAACAACACACCTGCCGGAAAAAAGTTCATTTCTAATGTTGAATGTTATTCCAGTGTAAGTCCCAGGCTACAAACTATTTCTCTGCCATTTCAAACTATTTCAAGCGAGTTTTCGGGTCGCCGCGCTCTAAACAAGGCAACAGTATAGAAGTGGGGCTGTTGTTACCGATTAACGTCAAACTTCCTGATGTTTATGCAAATTTCCCTTTACGATAAGTACCATGCTGCGTTCCAGTCACATGGGAAAACAGACAATTCGCCTACGTTTAAACTTTTGAGAAGGTCAGACCGACACTTTCAAAATTTAAGCCTGGTAGTACCTCTGCTGTTTCACTCTTAAAATACGTGCATTTACGCGTGTTACATTTGAAAACCTGTCATTTGTTTCGTCGTATCCTAAATAAATATGTCATGTGCATAACACTTGGCGACAGGTCCAGAATTCAGGGAGTTGGATAAATTCAGTCAGATAAATCAGAGCTAGCGCTGGTATTTTGTAGTAGTATACCAGGTGACAAGTGAATGTTAGAGTTGGTAGCTCCCGGCTCTTCCTCAATACATAAACGCAGCATGTAGGGACTATAGTCCCTTTCTTATTGTGTGGGCGGCAGTCAAGAGACTAGTTTCTTTTATTTCCTGATCATTTAGAACAAAATACAGAAGCCTTTTGCCTTGGATTGGACATGGTGTCAGAATAAAAACCCCCTGCCCATAATAACATCCCCTCTCATAATCCTGACATAGGCTAATTATATCATTGTGAAGTAATGATCTCGATAAATCCTGTCGGAGATTAAGTTGTGAGGTAGTACTCGCATGACATTTGGATGTGTTGACTCACAACTCAAGCGATTCTGGAGAAATAACGCAATGAATGGGCCCGAACAACAAACTCATCAGGTGCATAATATTTGGCTACAACGCATACAAATATTACTCAATCACGCTAGGATCTCCCAAAATCCCCAACCAAGACGGAAGTAAAACTGAATTAAAATGCTGCGTCATGCTGGCCTTTTGTGAAAAGCACACGATATATCGAGGTCATTAGCCTACTTCAGAATTATAACTTCATCAAATCGGCAATACCATTAGTTTTGAGTTAAGGTGTGCAAAATGCCACACCTTGCCATAAGGTGAGATCAATGGGCAAATCAGATTCCATTAGCTCAATGGAACAGTCTCCAAATTAATAAGCACCGCTCCATCGACTCAGCGTTGACCGTAGGGTAAAGGGGGAATGTTAATTTTTCATTTCTGTGGTTTTCGGATGGTGGCAAATTGGCCTATGTCCTAGTCAAAATATTGTATTTATCTGCTTACCCACTGTTGTATTCTGTATATTTCTGCATTCACATGCATGTTGGCTTATGGACCACCAGGTGGCAAAAGAAGACCATAATCAAAGGCATTAGCTGAATCTTTCATAGGACACTATAGTAGCTCATCAGTGCAGTAGAGTCACTAAGATCAGATTACCTGACACGAAGGTGATCGGATTTTCTGTTCTGTTGTATTAAGGGTAAGTTAATAAGATGCATTATTAATGCTATACTAGTTTAATTCCTACATATTGCGATTTAAAAATGTTCTTTATCTTGTCTGGCACTTGTCATAACTGACGCGGTCCTGCAGCTTACATTGAAATTAAAACCCTGCTCTGTCTCGCTTAAATCCTATTCATAATCAACCATCTTTACATCAAACAAAAACTAATCCCTCATATCCCATCCCACATTGTCCTGGCACCTGGTCCTGTCAGCTTGATCTGCAAGCACCTGAGTTAAAACACCCACAGCCTGCAGAGAAAGTGAAATATGATGGTGGGTGTAGTTGGAAGCACCGCTGATTGACAGCCAAAGTGTGAAACCTCAGTAACAGTCATGGATCGCTGTGCTGCTAAAGCAGAGCAGACAACCACAGAGCATGCTTTCTCCATGGGGGCTAAGGCAGGGTGCAGATAGCTTAGTGCTGATATCAAATGTGGAAATTGTGCATGGGGTGTTACATGAGGGCTACCCTCAGTGAATCCAGGTGTCCATGCTGATGTTGTGGCAGCATGGACAGAGATTAGGCCTGCCAAAGAAAAGACAAAGCTTCTTTTCAAGGGAGACTGAGATTGTGGACAGTGTGGGTAGGAGGTGTGAGCCAATATCTTATACTGAAATGTCTGATAGGAATCCTTAACCATGTTTAACTACAGGCTGGAGATGCTATTTGATGAACTGCCCCATGCTACCAACATACTATAGAGTCCAGCAGGGAAACACTGTGTGTGTGTGTGGGAGGGGGGAAAGAAATTTTAAAACTGTCTACACTTTGCTTTGATAAAACGGCAAATGCGACATTTAGGAATCTAAAAAAAAGAACTAATGAATCGAGGAAAAGGACAAGACAGCTGAATTTGAAACTGAACCCTGAAATTCCACAAGTACATGAGAATATGAGATTGTCATGCATTTTTATTTTATTGAAATAAAGCATACTGTACAGTGAGCTGGTCATGACAAAATAAGCCCTGACGGTGAATCAAGACTCAAACAACATGCTGCACATTACATTATTGATATGATATATTAGATGATTAGATGCGTAACTGCGGTCAGTTAAATGAAGCAGCTGCTGGAAATGACCAACCTCAGAATGTGTTCAGTGGCCAATTAGAAGTAAGTAGTCAGTAAAGCCATGCAATAAAATGGCATATTCATTGCACATGGCTTCAAAGAAACAAAAAGTAGATGATAGACAATAATCAGTCAAATGTGACTCTGTACTGTCTTTGTTAGTAGTGCTATCATTTCTGAGAGGTCATGCAAGGAGAGAAAACAGTAGGTTCATTGTAGCTCAGACTTTGGGAAATATTGAAGTGCTAAATGAGCTTTGACAGACTAATACCCAGACTGAGAGGCCCTACACAATATATCACACACAATGTATGTGAAGTTATATTGGCTTAGGTTATCCAGGAAAAAAAACAACAGAAAATTGGAAAATAAAGGAGAAGTTCCTCCAATTAGAGATAATTTAAGCCATTTGCTGTTCAACAGTGGAGAGAGTTGACATGGAGTGGTGGCTCTATACGCTTTTATCATCTCTGCTCATCAGATGAAGCCCCATCAGATGAAGCCTTTGAGACTAATAAAAGCAGGTTAACACTATAAATTCAGAGGGAGAACCAGTGCATTTTTACGATCTCATTTTGCCTAATTAATGGGGTAGAATTGATGAAGCTTAATCTCCTGACTTCAAAGGGAGACTTAAGACAAGGAAATGTTTGAGTAGAGCTGGCTGGTGGGGGTCTATTTGTCATTCAAATGCTCAGATGATGATATTTCCCGGCTTACTTTTGGGCACAGGATCTGTGCTTCAAGATCAGTATCAGAGTAACACAATAATATCAAGAGTACCTAAAACCTCTCAACATGATTCATGGCACCATTTCCACTTGCAGTACAGCACATCCCCAGTCATAATTCTTTAGTTTACATTACATCACTCATTATCAAAATAGATTAACATGAGTTATGAACCACCATCACCCGGCCTATCCACACTGTAAGCTCACTAATGAAGAAAAATCCTCAATAGAGCAACAGATCTAATGCTTTTTCATAATCACAAACAGTAATTACCTAGACTTAGAGACTTAATGAACTCACACACTATAATAAAACAATGTGACAAAACTCTGAGTCCCACAGTTTAACTATCTCTTCTCTCTCTGGTAAAATGTAACATAAATAATTGCAATGCAGCATTAAGGGTAATGGATAGGGTGGAGAGTGCAGTGCAAATTCCCTCTTTGTCAGGCTGTGGCTAACTTGTGCCAGCAGTGCACTTTAGCGGTAGGTTCACCCACATCTCAAGGAACTGGTTAAATCAAGACTCCTATATCTTCTTGCTCTGCTCATTCCACATACATAAAATGCAATAGATTCTACAAGAATGTTATTCTATGCCAACATCGGTTAAACTGTTGCTAGGAGAGCTATCCTGTTTGACTGTGACATTTTATATGCCAACAAGTAAGAGATCATGGTCCCACCATGAAACCTATCCATTTCTTCTTAAGGAGGAAAATCCAGGAGAGGAACACAGTGACAAACCCACAAACTCAAGTTACTTATAGCCACCACTCTTTATTTATTTATTCCTCCACATTATGAATTTAAAACATTTCAGGAAGTCTTTAGGGTGAAAAATGCATGTCACCTCAGTTAGACCTTTTAAGGTGGTACGGTAAATATAACATTTTACTTGCCAAGTGCAAGTTAAAGGAATACTCCAACATTTTGGGCAAAATACCCTTTTTTCGACTAGTATACAAATCTAAATCTAAATCTAAATTTCCAGCATGTGTGTGTGTGTGTGTGTGTGTGTGTGTGTGTGTGTGTGTGTATTTATTTTATTTA
>OMKZ01018093.1:15262-45262 GCA_900302535.1 Neoniphon sammara | reverse complement strand
AATCTAAATGTAAGGTCTTAAAAAATAAGGTATTTTATCATATGGACATATTGTAAAACAGTAGTTGTCTTATTTTCCCCTCTGCTAGAGGTTTCTTTGCATTTTATTCTCCTTGCACACTGAATAAACAGAGGCTAGATTAACATTAGGTTAATGCAGAACAGGGTTAGTGCAACATGCAAAACATTTAAACATTTCAACAATTTAACAATTAACAGTGTCAGAGCTTTTATTTTCCATGTTCAATCAGAAATAGACCGAATCACAATGTTTGTTTACAATACGTTGTTAGTTTCTCAGTCATTTGTTAATTTTATTTTATTGGCTAAACTTTTACTGTCAGTTTATGCTGAGGTACTGTAAAAGACTTGATATTTAATTTAGTGGAAGAGAAAGGAAGAGGGAAGGAGAAAGACGGCAAGACTGGGGTTTTCCAACCCCACTGTCACTACAATTTGTAGTGAAATTGGAGATAAAACGTTGGAGATAAAACTGTGACAATGGCCAAGTTGATTTTCTGCTCACATGGGTTCAATTTCTGTTCATTAGCATATAGTAGTTTGATAAAACTCATGACAAAATCAGCTTCATATTCACTGCCAAGTGAGCAGCTCTATGTTATACACACATAGTATGACATTAGATTAGTCTTGGTTCAGTGGTTCATAGTTTTGGATTGAGATGTTCATGACCATACTGATGAGGCTCTTCATGCAAATACCTTTTTAGGAATTCTTAAATTTAGCTGCGATACCTTTTAAACCAGAGGTGCACAACTAATTTCCCATGGGGGCAGTAGAGGTTTGAGAGATGATTCAGATGGCCACAGAGTATATGTTTAAAACTACTTCTTTAATTAATTATCTATCATTGTGCAAACACCAAAAATAATGGAACTGATATTGATATACATTCAAACCTTCAACTATAATTATGACAAAGTTATAGAATGATTCCTCAAAATTTACCCTTTGAAAATCAAAGTGACATGCATGCAAGGCTGATGCATGAATTGTCATACTCAAAAACTGCCCAATACAGTCCATTGACTGTGTAACTAAATGATTAATGAATAAAACATAGGCTACTTACTGGCTGCCCAGTCCAGTCCATTGACTGTGTCACAAACTAATGTCGAATGAATCATGAATGAAACTAAACACCTTTGAAAATGTAGTAGCCTGACAGTGATGGTGCGTTTGAACAACACAGTATGAGGGGCCGTTTGGGACAGAATCCAAATTTGGCTTCCACATAAAACTACTTTACCTCTCACATACATGACTGGATTTCAGTATTGTATTTTCAGTATTGTATGCGAGCGACTAAATGTCAGTGGCGTATGTCAAAGGTTTCATTTCAGTAGTGTGTATGAGGCGTTAAATTTCACTAGTGTAAGAGGTTACATTTCAGTCATGCATGTGTGAGGTTAAATTTCAGTAGTTTAAGTGTGAAGTAAGTTCTCAGTAGAACTTATTTCAATATTTCAATGGCTAGTGTGAGTGTGAAAGGTTTTACTAGTGTGTGTGTTTGTGTGTGTGTGTATCAGAACATTTTCAGTTTCAATAGTATGTGTGAGAGTGGTTCAGTAGTAGGGTTAGGGTTAGCTATTAATCAATTCTTTATTTATCATGTCATGTCACAAATTTTATTGGTCACTGGGCCATATCTGGCCCCTGGCCATATGTTGTGCATGCCTGCTTTAAACAAATCATTTCAGTTGTGACACACCAACTGCAGTATGCTGGCAATCAAGAAAATATTCCAGAAAACTTATGAAAACTCCCCAAAAATGACAACTATGCCCTTCCCCCACTTGTGCTGTGGCCCTTTCTTTCTTTCTTTCTTTCTTTCTTTCTTTCTTTCAGTCTTTCTTTCTTTTTTCATTCTTTGTTTGCCTCTATCTCTACGAGAATCTGTGCATGAAGCCAGTTGAATACAGTTGTGGCACATTTGTATGTATGATAAAGAACATTTCCAGATAGAAAGAAAAAAATAAAATAAAGCAATGGTCGAATGAGCTAGACAATGAATGGAGTGAGGGAACAGCATGACGACACAGTAGTATGAGAAGAGATAGACAGAGGGAGAGAGCAGCGATGTTCAAGAAAGCTAGACAATCATTGCAACCACAAGAGGTTCTTCCTCATACAGTCATAACTGTGCACTAAAAAATTTAGGCCAACAGACCCAGCTGTTTGCGAGATTAGCCATGGACAGACACACACACAGACACATGGACACACCCGACCAAATGTACGATCTCCTAGCAGAGATTAAAAAAAATTGAAAAAAAAATGCAATCATTGCTTTTCTGCACTTATGCCACTCAATTTAAATTGTATATATTATTCCAATACGTTCCTAGGCTTGTTTCTCCAGGTAATGACTCAATTATGGGTACAAACACTGTTCCTCTGCTCAACACTCCAATACCATTCATCTGTTAAACAGCATGCATTTTCAGTCAGTGGTTATGATTGTGTATTCATTTGAAGTAGCAGGCCTCTACAGACAAACTTGTACTCTTATTATATTCATGGTAACATAGTTTTATCAAAAGTCACTTTAAGCACCTGCATATGAATAACTTAAAGCCGTTAGAGTAAAGTCAAATGTAATGCCAGTTTTAAAGGTGCACATAAAATGTAAAATTGCATTGATGTGAAGAACATTCAGACTCATCTGACAGAAAACATGGAATAAGCATAAAATTTGATGACTGAGTGTACATGGTTCTCATCGACATGATTGATAAATTTTGTGTTTATTCCACGTTTTTTGTCATTTAAGTCTAAATGGTTCTTACTTCTATTAACCCTTAATTTTGCATAGTGCACCTTTAAGAATGGCTCAGGAAGATCACACAATGAAAGTAACAGGCCGAACAATGTCAACAGCATTAAGGACGTGGATGAAATAAGATCATCAACATTGCCTGCTTTGACTGCAGCAAAATACTCTGCCACAGCTCTGCATACTGATTTTGAATCAAACCTGCTATGAGCACAGGGAGCAATTATTGCTACAATGTTTTGATTTAATCTACATGTAAAATAGGCAATTTCTCTTTGTTGTTTACTTATTTGTTTTGGTTCCACCTATACAGCATTTTGATGCTGCTGGCACTCTGTTCATTTGGACACTGATTTTGTTGACTGGCAATTTATTTTGTCATTTAGCAGCTCATTATATATGAGTTGCGTTTCAAAATGTAGCAAAGAGGAAGCAGTGTGTCTTAGTAACATATTGTAGCCTACCCATTATCCTCTCCTAAAACTCAAAACAAATATCTATTTAAGACAGAGTCTCCAGAATAGAAATCCATGTCTTCAATTGGTTATGTACATATACAGGAGTTCTGAGCCATTTTATTTATTTGTATTTGGAAATAAATGAGATTCTGTGAGAAACTGATTAAGAAACTCTTAAACACAATATAGATTTGTTAATGAGATGTAATTTGTCGCTAATTTCATATGGACACCATTTGCAGTTTTTAAATTACATGAGGACTCAGCCCTCATGGTTCAGCAATTCTCCTGGATAGCCTACAATTCATATTTAAAGGTTGGACGGCCCCATATTTGACGTATCATATTACATTACACTTTGTGACCACTTACATGCTTGACAGTATTTTTTTTCTCTGTCTGTTTCTGAAATAGTTCAACAAGGGGAGGAGACAAAGCACTGGATCAAAATCATTACCATACAGTGGGCTGTGTATCACCTTAACTGTGACAAACAAACCACTGGGAGTGAAAGATAGCTTTCAGTCAAACAGTGTTAGTATTAGTATTAGTGTCCCCTGACCCCACAAAGAAAACTCAAGTGGGACATTTTTTTGAACTTTTTTGTACTTCACAACGTCAGGTTACTGAAGATATTGACAGCCTTTTAAATATTTGGTCTAAAAAGAAAGCTAATCATTTCATTCAGTGGCAAGCTAAAATGGCACCTGCAATTGTCAAGTAATTAGAAAATGTTAGCTGCAAAGGGACCATCTTTTCAAAGATTAGCAGCAAACAAAGCTCAACTAAATATTTTACACAAAGAAAAAAGAAGAAGAAAAAACAGTCTTGGGTGTCAACTCAAGTGAGCTCTCTCTCTCTCTCTCAATAAGTTTCCATAAAATCTCAAAATTTATAGGTGGAAAACCACACATAAATTTTGAGATTTTATGGAAACGTATATGTGGAAGAATTTATATCCTGGCCACATATAAATTCCTTATGGCACTCTAATGGATGATGGATTTCACTGAGGGTTTACTTCACAGCAAGATGGGTTACTTATTTATTTATTTAGTGGCCTGATGCAAGTTGGACATATGTTTTCCATCTATATCATGAGTCAGTCTGTATTATCAGCCTCAGTGGGCCAAGTTCACAGATTCTGAAAACATACGGTCAATTGCCTTCATGGTGCTATAAGGGCTTATTTAATGTAGGTACACCTTCATTAGCAGCTGCTCAGCCACACACTATATCTGGGGTAGCATGGCAATTTCATTAGGATCAGATTTAAGTGGTAGTCCATATCTCAGCAGCATTCTTGCTTATTTGTTGCCTCCTATCATCTATGATGAATATGATAGATGTTTTGTTTTTGCTTTTAAATGATCAACATTTACATAGTTGATGCACCCTCATGTGGAAAAAATATAGACGAGGATGAGTCTGACATGCACTATAATTTCTACTGTGACATGTCTGTTGAGGTTTCTGGATTATTATCTTTGAATGTGAGATTACAGTCTTACCTCATAATTTGTTTTCGTATGCCACCGATTTCATAATAATGCTTTGCTGCAATGAGAGAAATGATTTGTTCCCATTCATCTCTTTTGGTTTCCTGTTGCAGGGGAGTAAACAAACACTGTGTAAAGAAGGCAAATCCACAGATGTCTGCAGCCGACGTGTGATTTCACGAAAATGATTGACAAACTTGTATAAATGTGTAATTTGGCGGCTGATTTCTCCACAACAGCCTTTATTTCCAAGAGGTCGGCGTGTTTTTGTCACTGCAGCTGTTTATGTATTTTCCAGGGTCACTTCAGGTGAATCGATTTCCCGCTGTGATGTCACCGCTTGAAAAACGCATCAATAAAGGACATCACCATCAGCAAAGGAATTAACACTGGGGTTATGTCCTCGCTGTTGGCTCGAAGAGTTGCTTTTGGATCCAAAAACTTTGGCCTTTGAGTGAGATTTGGGTGATCGGAGTACGATTACAAGGGAGGCCACATGGGATGCAACAAATAGTAGAATACCAGTGCAGGAGTAAACATGTTTTTGAAAGCATGCCCTGACTTTATCTGGGCCAGACCCTCACTTGTCTCTATGACCTTGTCATTTACATGGGGAATGTCAAAGGATTGGCTGTCAAGAGGAATAGAAAATGCAAGGCAGTTTATTATTTATTATTATTTATAATGTTACTACATAAGGTTTTTAATGCTTTACACACATACAGCACATGCATTGTTGGATTTTAATACAGTAAAATTATATGTGGAATCCTTTATTTAAGAAGCAAGCTTTACAGATTATTATATGGAGGATTCACCATCAGTCAGGAGATTATGTGATGAAGTTGTGCAAGTTGTTTAACCATCTGTGGGACTGAAGCCCAGAAGGGGACAGAAGGGAATGAAGGAGAGGACAACATGAGAGGAGAAAGGGACGGAGAAGACAGGATAGAGAAAGAATAGGTTGGAAAGGACAGGGCAAGAGACAATAGGAGAGGAGAGGAAAGGTCCTTTTACTCCATAAGCAATCCCAGGATCCTTCAGGGCCCACGGTTGTTGTCGCTGCATTATTTTCCAGTATGTTGGCAGACCACCTGGCATCACATCCTCTCCCCCATGGACACTTGCATAATATCAAAGCGTCGACACAAGCATCTAAACAGTGCTGCCGGTTTTAACAACAAGACTTTGATCTCAACACGTGATCAACAATAGGATGCATCTAGATACATTTTAAGTAGCCAGCAGATTGATATGATTCGATTCAGCCCTGTCATGATGCAATGCAATGCAACAGTGTGACTCTTTGTATTTTTATTCTGCAAATGCTGTAGTTCTATTACTAGTTCCAAGATGAAGTCCTGATAGATTTACTGAATCCAGTGACAGGAGAGAGAGGGACATTACGATGGTATTGACATGTTTTGGGATCTCATTTGTTGGTAGTAAAGCATTGAAATCATTCAAATGCACACAATACTTTAAAACAGTCCATGGCATTGTTAGTGAAAATTGCCTGTGCAGAGGAAGGTCCTGTGGAGGAACATGTTGATGGTACCTTCATCCATGCCGGAAGCAGCAGGTGTTGTCGAGGGGGAAACAGCCGCTCACTCTCCCACAGTGACTCCATCAAGTCTCTGGATGTGGGTCGCATTACTGATGCTGCCTGTGTATTTCACTGCTGTTCAGCATGTTTGGCGTATTGCAAAACTTTTATATAGTTTCCCTTTCTTATAAAATCTGTAGTTAGTCCACACTTTCGATTTATGAACGTTTGGTGGTGCGTCGTAAATTTCTTCACCGTGGTTTAACAAGTTCTGATGAAACAAGATGAGGAAAGAAAGGAGAGGACCTGATGTGAGCCTTCGCACACACACAGGAGAGAGACAGATGCACGGGGAGGGAAAACAGGAGAGAAACTCATGCAAAAAGTAATAATGACAGTTAGTTGATACCAAAAAACAAACAAAAAAACAATAAAACAAGTTAAACAACAATAAACAAATAAATCCAGATGCACCAATACACTAAGTGATGCATAGATTTATCCAAGATTCACTTCCAGCTTTGTACCGATACAGGCTGTCTGAATCGATGTAGCTGCATCTTACACGTTGGACCCCTACCCTAAACCTTTATTTACAGCCGTCTTAAAGTCTCAGCCATGGTATTCTTGCAGATTACATCACTGCTACCTTTTGATGTTCTTCCCCGTCCCAGAACATTCAGGGGTATTTATGGCACAGTGGGTGCCACGGTTGTAGTCGGATGGAGGGGGAGGGACAGTTTAATGTGAGTTCCTGAGATCCATAAAGTTCAAATGAGGTGGTAGATTTACTCTCTGAGGTCAAGGGATGATACCCAGCAGGCACGGCTCATGTCTTGAAAAGCAAAATTGTCCTCAAACCAACATAATCTCACCAAAGTCACACCAGTAAAGGGGATTGGGCGGTGTTGCAATATATGGTGCCCAAAACAAGATGCATGCCATGACCCATCTACAGTCCTATAGTACCTTCTCTCTACTGCTGAAAAAACTGATACTTTTATCAATTTGTAAAAAAAAAAAAAAATACACTTGCCACATGCATCCATTTTCCATCAATTCAAATAGAAGACAGTTTATTAAGAGAGGAAATTGTAACATATGCCTCAGTCGACTCTTTAGGCCACCCCATTAACTCCCAGAACAGCCTGAAGATGCATTCGTCAACACCCAAGAAGCGCCCCTTTGGCTCATGCTGACTTGATATCAGTTACTGCAGATTTTTTGGTGGCATAGTCACACTGTTAATATGATGTACCTCATTCCTGTTTGATTCCCCAACCTTGATTACGTAATAATCTACAGTCGTGCATTTTTCAAACTAATTTGCATAATGTAGTTGATGGAAATGCACATTGATTTGCATTATCTTATACCGAATTTTCAAAAAGGATTGTGGTCATGAAAGGATGTACTTAGGTACACAGCAAAAATGATTAGGCCCATTACATACTCTACACAGAGCATGCATATGCAAAGGCAAGCTCTTAACTTATGTAAGCTGTTCACTTAGTGCATGAACATAGATCAGTTCCCGTAGGCTCAGTATGAGGTTATATATAATTTTTCCATACAGGGGAAACAAAGGCAATGGTGCTTTACATGATGCTGCATCGCCGCTAAAGAGGAGTTTTGCAAAGAAGATGGTATGAATTAATTCTGACAGATTATTTTTAAAAATCTGCCACCTTTGCCGTTTGTTTACACAACTGGTAGTTGCTCTTTACCAGCGGTTTTCAATCAGCACCCCTACCTGAAGCATGTGACAGTTACAAATTTATAACAGTATTACAAAGTTACAGATTTTCAGCTGCACATTTCGCTACACCAGGGTTAAGGATAAGGTTAGGCAATTCAAACAGTTTTATTAAGGTTAGGGTAACAAAAAATCTGATTAGGGATAAGTAACTTCACCCTGCAGCCACAAGAACGTAATGAGTACCTCATGCATTGCCCTCTGTGTTTGCATATATTTGGATGTGTAGCATATGTAACAGGCCTAAGAGTATGTAACAGGCTTAAGGCCACAAGTTCACTTCGACTTTGACGGGTCATCTGCACTGCGGTGCCTCAAAACAGAGTCGTGTCCTCCTATATGTGGACTATGTGTTTCCATAGGGCCCGCAGTCACTAGAGGAGCTGCACACACCGCCCTGTATTGCTCTACAAGCATTTACTGGCTGTGGTGCTGTGGAATAACCACAAAAAATGATCAAACAAGGTGAAACTTAGAGGGGGTTTAAGGAAATGTCATACTCATTAACTGAAAAACTCAATAACCCAGGTGGACCCAAGGTGTGTGTGTGTGTGTGTGTGTGTGTGTGTGTGTGTGTGTGAAAAAGTGGATATGGGTCAGCGTGGGTACGTGTGCTTTAAACGGGCAGACCCAGGCTAATAGAAAAATGGCGTTACTAAAAGTACTGCGTGCAAGCTATGTAAGGCTATTGTTTCACGGGGTGGCAGCAGCACTTCAAATTTAAATCAGGAGTATCCGGGGGGTATCGGGAGGGAAAAAATGGTATCGGTACATCTCTAATCGGTATAATTTCATTAGTCTCAGTGCTCCATGATGCACAGCAGTTTTGTCAATTTGATCATTAAACACATGCCTTAAAATGCATAAACATTTGATGGAAAACAAGATGGAAAATATATTTTACATCTTGAGAGATTCATATCAAAGCAAAACAGACAAGCATAACTCAGAAACCAAGGCTTTGTGACCTAAAACACCTTCAGTGGTAATAATGGCAGGTTTCTGTTAGCATAATTGTTTCCAACTTATTTATCTCCTGTTACCATGTGCACTTTTTGACAGTTTCATTAGGGCCATTGGGATATATGATACTTAAGTTGTTTGATTTGAGAATTTTTCTTATTTGTTGTTATCATTTGCAGTTTTATCCAGACGCTGCTGTCACTACTTTTGGTTACTGTGTTTAATGGCCAAATGTATTAATTAATTTATTAATTTATTTATGGCTAGAAACAGCTCTGGCTCAAAAGTTGCACTATCTCCAACTGTTTCTACCCTATGCTGTGCCAGTGGCATCACACTGCTCTGTCAGGGCAGCCAGCATGAGCAGGCTCATTCTTTCATTGAAATTAATGGAGTTCAGAGCTTCTGCCAGCAGCAGTGCTGCCAAGCATGAACGGCCCAAAGACACAACACGTGTTTGAGGCAGGAATAAGAGTTCACCCTGCTCCTAATATTTAAGGGGCCATGCCACCTGTCTGCCCCTAAATGTACATCATGACTATGGCATTCAGTCAGTGTTCAGTTGGTACCAAGGAGGCTAATTGTATGCCAAGAAGACAATCCACCACAACCACTAGCGTGTACCCCTGAATCTAGGCAGGATGGATCTGTGGATTCATGTTGTTTATGACAATGGCAGAGAAAATCTGGCGAATGAATAAAATCCACTTATGCACACAGTTAAAACACAAAATGCTCTTGGAAAACTATGGGTCACATGCTCAATAAAAAAGATTTGAGGCACACAAAATATTTGCCCCAAACTCATGAAAGGCACATGTGACATTCATAAAATATCACCGCAAGCTTGTACTGTACCAGAGCCGTGGATAAGGCAGACTTTATTGGTAAATGTGCATTTCTACCCATTTGCATACAGTGGGAAGAGGGTATTACACAAGCTCAGGTCTCGGTGTAAAATGCAACAACGAGAAGGTTACCTGCCGGTCGGAGATGACATATCTAACAGGGCACACGTACAACGTTGCACGCCATCTCACACCTCTTTTTTCATCTCTCCTCAACTTTATGTTGACCTCTGAGTCAGCAGCTACACCCTGGTTACGCTTTGTCATTTTGAAGTAATACTAAATTATACTTGCGAAAATCTCATGATGTGTGTTCTTATAAGACCTTTATTTAATGTTCAGGTAAGCTCATATTAACATTTCTACATTATATTAAAGGTATTGTAAGGCTGTAGGGCGCATATTGATCATTGTCCTGACCAAGATAAATGTTTTGCCTAGTCTGCATGTTGAGGACATTTATTATTTTGTGCATGCTGATAAGGTAGAGTACATCACTGAATGACATGTCTCTGTTAAAGACTGACAAAAGAGGGAAAGGCGAGGTTAGGATAGGCACAGAGTATGAGCAACACCTTTGTGACCACACATAACCCACAGTTAAAGAGATAAGTACGTGCATATGCATACATGCTCTCCCTTTCTGTTATGCAAGTTGCACAGCATATGATTTTCACAGTAACAGGAAGCGCAAGTCATAATAATTGTGGGGAGGCAGAGGTTTATTTGTGCGTACATGTCTTTATGCCTTTAGCCAGTTCACTGCCTCTGGGTGAGCCCTCAAAGTTAACCAAGATTTTGTACCACAAATATTTACTTTGCCTTTTTCATTTTACGCATATTTGAATCAGTAATGTTCAGCGTATGACTCATATGGGTCTCAAGAACACTTTGCACTCTCTTACTCTCTTGCTTTGCACTCTGTCTTGCACGTTCTGTGAGACAAGATATCCAGTAAATATTTGGGGCCAGGGCTAACGGGATACAATCACCGGTAAACTGTGATGCAGACACTGGGGGGAACTGGGTCACATGACTCCAAATTACTGGTTGAAAGAGGTTGTGTAACTCGCGTAAACAAATACAAAATGTACTTTCTGAGACTGTTGAAACGTGGGAGGTGTTCAAAATAGGCAAACACACAGGCACAAGCACACACACACACACACAAACGCTCACGCACAATCACATTGATTTCGAAAGTGAAATAATGAAAATGTTTCCATGATGTAGTGTGCTGTTTTTTTATATAGTTTTACATATAACATCTCTTTATAACCAAGTTATGTATTTGTACATTTTTTAAACAAATACTATCTCATGTAAACTGTCATTGGGTATCTTAAAAACTGCTACAGAAATAAAATGTATTTTTTTTATCATTATCATTGAAAAAAAAATACTTTCACAATCCAGACACACATTCCAAATGAATCAAAAAACACACACACGTGCACAACACACACATTACAGGCTTGCATGGTATCATGGCACACTTTAAGTGTTGACACATTGGCAGCATTTCAAGAGGGAAATCCAGGGCACAGAGGGGCATGCTGACTGTTGCATGCCCTTGCATAGCCCAGCATGATTCCTTGTAAAAACACACCTGACATGAACCATGTGTTACTTCACACTCATAAGCACACTAATCTCCCTGTCCTCCTCTCTATTGCTCTCTATAGATACACACACACACACATACACACAGGCTCATGTATAGTCTGGGCCACATTTATTACCCGTCACACAATGCTCATAAAACTGTGTGAGATAAAGGTCTGCTATATATTTCACATCTGTTCATCATGGTTTCGAATCAGAGAGATAAGAGCTGTTACCATTCCTTCAAATATTTTTGTTTAATTCATTGATTCATGCCCCCTCACTTTCTTTTTCTTTCGTTCTTTCTTTCTTTTTTTTTTTACCAGTTTTATTTGTCTTCTTAGTAGACTGTCTAGAGACCTATAACCAGTTTTATTACTTCATCACTGAAGTGATCAATGATGAATGCCACACTTGTCAAAATCTTCTGTATGACGTACGCAAAGTGAGAGAAATCATGCAGAAACAGCAAATCCCGAGTTTCCAAGTAGTAAATACGACTACGGGGAAGAAGTGAACATTTTTTCCAAGTAGGAAGCTCATATTTATGGATAAATGATATGAACCCAGAATTAATAAGGTGTTTTGCTACCATGTGCTGCCAGAACAGCTTCAGTGCTCCTTGGCTTAGATTCTCCAAGTCTCTGGAACTCTACCGGAGGGATTAACTCCATTCTTCTAAAAGATATTTCCCTCATTTGGTGTTTTGATAATGGTGGTGGAGAGCGCTGTCTAGCACGTCGGGCCAAAATCTCCCATAGGTGTTCATCTGGGTTGAGATCTGGTGACTGTGAAGGCCATTGCATATGATTTACATCATTTTCATGCTCATCAAACCGTTCAGTGAGCCCTCGTGCCCTGTGGATGAGGGCGCTGTCATCCTTTACGAGACCACTCCCATCAGGATAGAAATGTTTCATCATAGGGTAAATGTGATCACTCAGAATAACTTTGCATTGATTTGCAGTGTGTCTTCCCTCTCAAGGGAAGGGGACCCAAACCATGCCAGGAAAATGCCCCCCACCGCATAACAGAACCAGCAGACCCTCTCATTGCAGGGGTGCAGCATTCAGGCCTGTAATGTTCTCTGGGTGTTCGCCACACATGCACTCACCCACTTGTGGAGAATATGGTGAAGGATGACTCATCTGACCACAGCCCTTTTTTCCGCATCTCTCTAACCTCTTTATTCAATGGGAAGCGCTTTGTAATTTTTGTTCTAGTTCATTATTATCATCATTTAGCCTGTGAGCGAGTTCCAGGCAGACAATTCGTGTCGCGCTGCCATCACATGACCTACATCCCTCCTGACTTCCACAACCACCCTTCCTTCCCAATACGGCGGTCTATTTAAACCAGCAAAGCGTGCTTATTCACCTTCTGCCCCTCCACGCTGCTGCAATTTTCATCTCCACCTCCACCCCGCCATCTGTAGGCTCTGATTAGGTCCCTATGGGGTTAAGATCCCTATTGTTGCTCCCTGCTTCTCTCGGCTCGCTCAGGCTCACATGCTCACAGGGAGCGATGAGATCAGAGCCTAGACACCACAACAATAATCCTGTATATACATTTCATTGTGTCAGTAAGTATGTTTACGTGAGTTGTTTGACTGAACTCATTTTATTTCTCTCTGTGTATTTTCTGTTTTATTGTGTACTGTATGTTGGTTAATGATGAGTGTGGCGGGGCAATTGTACTTGAGACGCATTGCTTATTATTTCACAATGTAAATCACTTGACTGTTTGTGTTGTGTGTGGGGTGGGTACTTTATGTACTTTATGATCAAATAGTGCATAACCATTAACACTGACCCTGTATATTTGTTACTCATCTGGCTGCTCAGGAACTCTGCAAGTCAGCTGATAACCTCAACATGTAACGGCTATCTTGCCAGGGTCACTCAGGCCACTGGTGCCCTTCACCTCCAGAGATTAGAAGAGTCGTGTGCATGACAGAATTTTAATTGCTTGAACAAGAATTCTAAAAAGAGGCCTGTGTCCTTGCACTGAGCGGACACCCACTAATCCTGGCAGTTCCCAGCATTACATATGTGTAGCAGGAGCAGGGAGGGAGGGCGGCAGGATTGCCTGGGCTATTTCAGCAGCCTTGATCAGGCTTACAGTTGCTGGCTGTTTTATATTTAACTTTTGCATGTTTGCCCTGCGTGCCGTACCTTCCTCTCTGGGTTACCTGAGGTAGTGTTCAGTGTGCTGGGAATCAAGCCTGGTGCCTGACGTGACAGTTGACTTTCTAGTGATATGTTTAAGACCATCCGGCTCTTTTTTTTTTTTTTAAAGGCTGGCTGACAAAAATTTTTCTTTCACTACACAATGCATTAGTTTTGCAAAATGCTCAGTAACTGTTTAAATCAGCGAGAATTCCCCCCTCCCATTATCTATTTATATTGGCCTAGTTTCAGATTGTGCAGTATGTATTTAGCTGCACACTCATATCAAGCGATAAAGCCAATAGAGATATTATTTCTGGAAGGGCTATTGTTATCATTGTATAGCAGTGTCTTCATGCTCAGTGTATTTTTTTTATTTGCAGTAACAGCACTTCAGAAAATCACTTGTGTTCTTGTTGTGTGGTCCTTTTCTGGGTTAAGGCTGCACACTGAGAGTACAATACAGTCTAAATTTATGCCTATTATTGGGAAGGATAGTTGCAAGACAGATAAGTCAAATAATAACATTCTAATTGTATAACCATGTGGCTCACATATTGCTTTGGAAAGTACAAACCTCAAAAACTGGGCTGAATTAGTGCTAACTGAAGTTTTTATGATGCACAATGTGAAAATATCAAGGATTGGAAGTAAAAAGTAAACTGACCTATTTACATTTCATTCCACCTCGAGAATAAAAACTCGCAGTGGTCATTCCATCATTCAGTTATGAGATTAACCAATAATTCTCAATAGAGAACTGAAAACGCCAAAAGATTTCTAAGAATTCAACAAACAGCTTAATCAAGTCTCTTCTGACCCACTTTGCTCAGGCTATCAGTCAAGTTTTATTGCGCACTTAGCATTTGTCCTCAAACTAAAGTACCTAAGTTCGAAGAGTACACACAATGTGTCTTGTAATAAAAAAAAAGGCCCACAGCCTTTCCATCTAATTACTTTAAACAGTGAAAATCTTGTGAGATACAGGCTTGCTCCCACTTGGCAGTGGTGGAGCAACTCTTTCTCTACATCTGCACTGTTTCTTCACCATAATCTCCTCAGCCTAATCTAATTCACCCTCTGCGTTTGCCAGTAGGGGGCTGACGTTGTTGCTGACAGTGGCCTGCCCAAGGACTGAAACTGGGATGAGCTCCATCTATTCATCTCTCTCTCCTCGTCCTCGTATCCATTTACTTTGTACCATCCCCTATAGTCAGCTACTCCGCACGCTCCGAGCTATCAGACCCCACATAAAACTAAAGAGCTGTACTGCAGTTGGCAAGATTTCTGCTCCCACAAATTTCATTTTCAGAGGTCTAGTTTTAACAGTGTTCCTCAAATACATAAAAGATATGATAAACATGTTACGAGATGCTTTATCTTGACTCCACTGCATCCTTTCTGTGCTGCGGCATCCTGATATGTGTAGGTTATATCCATGAGTGTGTGTATCTGTGTGTGTGTGTGTGTGCAGCCCTCCTGCCTCTGCTCAAAAGCTCAGTACACACTAGAGGCATATGAAATACGTCACTCAAGCTGGCAGTATTGCTGGAACTTTCCCTACGATAAGATCCAGGCTTTGCAGTCACAACTCTTTTCTCTCTGACGCACGGCATACCATCAGCGCGCGCCGCGGTTCGCGCTGGATCACCTGCTCCATTTGTTTAACTCCATTTTCTCAGCTGTGATATTTTTGCATGTTGTCCCGTTCTTTTCCCTCTTCTCCCCCCTCAAGGCTCTGGGCTGGTCCCTGCACCCTTTTTGCTGTTTTTCTTTTTTTTATTTTTTAAAGAGGCACTCTGACCTTATGTGACCCCAGTTCTCCTGTGTAATTTCTGCCTTCATGGCTCTCACCCCCTGCTGCTTCTCCCGGGTATCAGAGCGAGCGCCTGCTGTTAGATATAAAGGCTCTCCCCCGGTGACTCCAACTCTGTGCAACACATTTCCCCCTGCTGTGCAGCTAAGCTTAAGCCCAGAGTGATGGTGTAACGGTGGGGTGAGAGCGAAACACACACACACGAAGAGGACAAAAATGGAGAACAAGAGTAAATGAGAGGGACAGTTTTTTTTGTTGTTTTTTTTTCCAGGCCTGTCCTCATTTCATCTCTCCTTCAGTTCGTTGTTTCAGCAAAAAGAACATGAATCAATCATTTATTCCATAAAACACTGATGAGTAATCCTTCCTTAACCCTTCCCCTTTTGAAACAGCTGCTCAGCAGCTTTAAAAAGACACCTTCTTCCCCGCAGAAGTCACGTTTGAAAATGTGAAGGTTTGCGTTAAACAGTAACACAGAGCACACATATATGACCTTGTGCTTGACATCGTTTAGACCTCTAAATGGTGGCACCCCAGTAGCTCAGAAATAGAGGAGAGGACATCTATCCAAATACCAGATGATAAATTAGCATTCACAGACTAGTTTCCACATGCATAATCTTTCTCACGATTGTCACGACGCTACATGATTCACGGTGCGTTTGCGTAAGCCAATAATGACGAACGCAGCTGCAGAAATCCTTCCGCATGGCCCAATGAGACATCAGCAGGCAGTGAAGAAAAACAAAAAAACAAAAACATTAATTCATAAATTCCAGTCGAGCACATTTAATCAATGGACGTGAATGTATAATTATAATGCTCATGTGAATGGAAATGAAAAGAGCCCTGAAGGCTGTTTAGATCATATTATTAAGGCTACAAGGCACACTTTTCCTTTTTTTTCCCTCCCTGCCTCTCTCTCCCTTTCTCTCTCCGAGGGGATGAGGCTCACTGCTCTTTCATCGTCAGACAGATGAATTTTAAAACTTTATTACATAACAGAGAGTGGAGAGGCACATCTCCATAGTAACGGCAGTATAAACACCCTCAGACTTGATGTTGTGGTAACTGAGGCAGCCAGCGTTCGCCCGTCCTCCTCTCGTTTCATCGAGGCACTGGAACATTCAAACGTGTACCAGCCTGCCAGGGATGCTCCGCGAGGGTCAGAGACAAAGGGTGGGATCGTGCCGAACGCAGCTGCAACGTCTTTCAGATTTTGGGATGAGGAGAACTTAAATCAAGCAGAGAGGATGATGTTATTTTACATAGCGGCGTGCCTTAAGTGATGTTCTGCTCATTTTGTGTGATGTAGGTTTATTGCTCGAAGCAGAACAGAGCGAACGCTTGAACAAAAAACAGCAAGCAGGGCTGTTTGAAACTTTAAAGTGTGTTTTTTTCTTCCCTGCATTAAAAAAATCAATTTGAACACGAGTAAAAAAAATAAATAAATAAAATAAAATACATCAAAAAGGAATATAGATGGAGGAAACCCCAGGGAGCCTACAAAAGACAAATCCCCTTAAGGAAAAAACATACAGATCAATACTTAAATTAAACATGAAAATGTGCAGCAGAACAAAAAAAAAATGAAATACACGAAAGGGAAAGAAAGATGGAAAGAGAAGATGAAACAAGAGAATCTGATTACATAAATCATTATCTTGCATCAAATATGACACCAGTCTGGGCATTTTTTATAAGGATGATACTATATGTGCATTTTCAAGCAGTCTCGTACAAACAAACACACAAAGAATTCAGGAATAATATGTTCACCTGCCCATTATAGAGTTTCCAGCTGCCACGTCAGTTCACCGTTCTCTAATTGGCTGTCCAACGTCAAATGCAGCATATCTCCAAACCTTTTGCTGCATCAGCCTCATAACATCACTGATGGCAAGAGGTGGTCTGCAGTGCAATCTGCCTTCAATTCTTCTGTTTTTACCCACCAAGCCAGTGACATTATATCACAGCCCAGAACAAGCCGTGTTCCTCGAAAGTGAAGAAAGGCAGGCATGTTTCTATCTTTGGTCTACAGTGCAGTTTGACAACATTTCCCACAAACCCCGACACAACAGAAGGGGAAAAGCCTCTTGCCCTCGGGCTCCTGTCATGTCTTTTGGGCCTCTGCTTGGCTATGCTCTGCTCTCGTTTTCGTTGCATTTCTCTGTGAAACGTTACGCTGATGCTGTTTGACTCTGATGGAAGAAGAGGCTTCCCCTTTTTTTTATTTATTTATTTATTTTTTTTTTATGATATAATGCTATTTTGTGCTCTTAGGCTAAATAAAGAGAAAAACAATGACCGCAAACAAATTAAACATTTCAAAGCACTGCCAGTGGATATGATTAAATGTGATGATCGGTACCTTGAACAAAAATAAATAAATAAATAAAAAATACTGTCAGCTCCAAGGTGCAAGCTAAACAAGCACTGAACTTCAACAATTGCTCCTCTAAATTTAAAAAAAAAAAAAGTGAGAAAGAAACATCAAATCAGGATTCTTATCTTATTTTATACTGATGTCAAACGTGGACCTGCTACAATAAAAATGAATGGGAGACTGACTTTGTAGACTCGTATAATGGTTGTTTGCACTTTTATATGATTGAACGGTTATGTGTTCCAAACCAGGAAACCACCCTGGGTGATTTCACTGCTACTTTTTACATCTTCTCCAATCCGTGCTCCGGAGCTACATGTCGCAGTGACATGATAGATTAGTGGGCGGGACAAATTCCTCTGGCATTTCTGCAAGACAAAAGTTTATAATCTTTTATACAAACCAAAGTATTCTACAGTATATAAATAACATGGTTCAAAGCCGAAATGCATCAGTATTCGTCTTTAAATCGCAGCCTGCTTCTGCCTCTGTGGCTCTAGGGAATAGACGTCCTATGTAATCCTTAGAATATAATCTGACAAAACCTAGAAAACAGAATTCAGTGAATGGCTCATAACGGAGTCAAACTGACTTGAGGTAAGGCTTTTTGTGCTTCACGTGATTTGGAGATTTTGTGTTTCGCAACCCGTTTAAAGAAAGGACGAGAAACCGCTGCAATGAAAATGGGGCATCAACTCAGTTTTAAACACACATCTAACATCAGTTCAGACTTTGAAATAATGAGCTGTAATGGGCAGCTGTAAAAAAAACATCTGCTGATTTGATTAAAACACTTTCTTTCTCTGTCTTGGTTTGACTAAAAGCTCTTCTTATCATTCATGCAAGAAGGAGTACCAAATGGTGCATGATAAGTTGTGTGTGCTCATACAAGATGCAAGCATAGAGCCGTGCATGTGAGTGTGTATATGTGTTTGTGTGTGTGTGTGTGTGTGTGTGTGTGTGTGTGTGTGTGTGTGTGTGTGTGTGTGTTTGAAAATGTCTCCATTAATATGTGATATCTTGACTAAATTTCTCAGCTGAGCACTGACACGTTGTAAGAAAAACGGTGCATAAGTAATAGCACACTGTAAGACATACCACAAGCTTTAGTTGATACAAACCAGCACCAATACATAATAGATACATACTGCCAACATACTGGGAACGGTCACTGTCAGTTTCCCATAATGCCTTGTCCACATTCCAATAGTAAGCCCTTTTCATACCATTTTACTGTTGAAAGTAGCCACGGTGAAATATGGAAATGATAAAATATTCATCCATCACAATTAACATCATGAGAAGCTAACAAATACTCAGGATAGATTTAGATTTGCAGTTTCAATCTGAAAAATTCCCTGTATCCATGTGAATCATTCTGTACTCTGTAGCTGAGCCCCACCTCTCTGTGTGCATCTATGATTCACAAGTTGCACCAGCCCAGCGCGCTGCTCTGCAGGTCATGTGCGGTGAAGACCGTACATGAGGAGCAGCAAAAGCGGTTCTCAAGAAACTTTGCTCCGCTCCGCTCTTTCAAGTAATTTATGTCCGCTTTCAAAGTGCAAAGGTCTGTCACCGTGCTAATAAACTAAACACGGTGTTGCTGGTTGCTAATTGACACGTCGGGCTTTTCACATGGCTGTTTATAGTGATGTTCTAAGTTGGGCGACAGATAACCGTGTAGATTAAGCTGATACTGGAGGAGGTGAAATATGGACAAGCGACTGTCCCAGGTCACATGCTAAGTTACAGTTTAGCTACTGAGCTGACAGTGTTATCCAAGCAGTTTACAGTAAGTAGAGGAAAACTAGGGCTTGTTAACACACTTTTTTCTCTCATGTGAATTCATCTGCGTCAATGCATCCCATTAATTTAAACATCAATGGAATACTTAATCTCCTGGGTAAAAATATGTATGTCTTATATAGTTTGAAATTATTTCAGCAAGTACCATCAAAGACACTCACATAAGCCTGTTTTATAACTCTGCGTAGTTGTGGCTGTGCAGCATGTCAGGGCATAATTTCCGGTCATTTTTGGTGAGTCAGAGCATTTGGCTCAGCTCACCAATCAGAGGTAGCTCTTTCATCTTCTAAATAGGTCTTTGTTGTGGAGCATATCTTTTCCCCCTCAAATCAGCCAAAGCTTGTAATATTATGACATATAATCGGTGTTTCTGCACATGTTCATGTTCGTAATCTCATACTACCTTCTGATTAATAATGCGATTTTGTATCATAGCTGGCTAGCACGCTCTGTATGTTTTAGTCAGACGTGGTATTTTTACAGCCTGGTGATAACATTAAAGGCCATGGGATTATATGGATGGATGTGTAGACGCTGACTCATCTATTTAAGGTAAGGGCACGGCTTAATGCCAACAACTGGTGACTGCAACATCGGACATGTTCCTCCAAGCCACCACAAATCAACATACCTGCCGACACTCCCGTTTTTCCCAGGTTTCTTATTTCAAGGCTATCTCTCAGCATTTCTTGTTGTTCTCCCGGGAATCTTCCATAATTTGCATGGCCCTCGATATTATGAATAATCGTCACACACAAATTCAGAATTTTTGTATGTTTGTCTGATGCTACCCAAGTCGCCGGATCATCTAAGAAACACAATCTACACACACACTACATACAATTTCAACCCATCTGTCACTGCAACCTGACAACCTGGAAACCCACAACCAGATTCAAAAGGCGTGTGCACCACTGCTCTCTGTGCAGGCGGGCGGCTCAGTTGAATGCTGAATGAATTAGCTAGCTAATTTAGCTTTTGTCAAAATTTCAGGGCAGGACGGCGCTCCACCTGAAAAACCCAAATACACGCTGAGTTGGACTGAAGGGTTTCTTGCTCTTAATATAAATTGATATGTGTTTTGTACCACAGCGTTAAACTGCAGTTTCTGTGATATATTGATGTTGATGTTTTGTCATAACATAAATATGAATAAAAATATAAATAAATCTGTTTTTTTTATTTATTTACGTATTTATTTACTATCCCCACTCCCCGACGAAACAACCGCCTGCATTTTGAATCCTAAATGTTGGCAGGTATGAACACACAAACAACAAATTCATCAGCTCCTCAGATATACAAGCCAGCTAACAAAGATCACCCAAAAGAGCCAACACATTCACATACAACACAGCATGCGCTTGAAAATAAATGAAATTTGTTGATGTGAAGTGAATTGGAGTGGCTGGTGGTCATAGAGCAGGTCTGTTTATGTGCTGCACACCTGACTCAAACTGTAACCCACTCCAGGGCACACATACATGACACAAAAACAATTATTGGCTAACCTTGCAATCCCTGCTACCGGCGTTTCTGTCACTCAGTCTGTTCAGTCACTCGTGCAACGGTTTTGTTCAGATAGACTTTTTTCCTCAGTGGTTTAAATGTAATTTATAGACCTCATTCAACATGTAGACTACAGTACTTAAAGTCTAATAGCATGCTGTGTGCAACCCATCAAAGTATAAATACCCGCATGTCTGCACATGCTGCACATGATGCAAACCACACAGATGCCACAGAGGCACGCAGAAATGCCACAATGTCTTAACTAGCCTGACTGTGAAGTTGGTTGTCTCAATGTGTGTGGCGGGTTGCACTTACGTTTTTAAACTTACACTGTTAAACACACACACACAAAAAGAAAAAAAAAAGAAAATTTAAATAATGTAACCCATTTTCATTCAAGGAAAACAACTTAAATCCAGTCTCAATTGCATGTATTAAATAATTCTTAGCAGTGGAGCACTGATGTAAAGTTATGGCACTAAATAACAAACCTGTAGAAAATTGCTGTTGCAGTGCTTTCTGTGAATTGAACTTCTGGCCACACCTCGATCAGTGATGCCATAAATGACGTTTTCTATCAGCTATGAAAGGCAACACACCTGCTTTGACATCACTGAGCAGGGTGTGGTTACAAGTACAACATGCATAAAGGTTTTAACCCATTGAAAGCCATGCAGCAGCAATCTTCTTCTCTATTGTTGATTTGCTCTTCAAGAGAAACCGTGATCTAACCCGTTACACTTACATAAAGCTGATTCCAGAAGTTTTGTTAATTACAAGACCATAATAAAACATAATACATATCTCACAATGTATATAACACCAGATATATTCGTAAATTCTATTTGCATAAACAGCCTAACACAATAACGCAAAGGTAACAACTAAGAATAGAGGATGTTCTATAGACTTAAAAAAAATCTATGCACAAAGGTGAACAGAGGTGAGCACAGTTTTTTGAGAATAAAGGTGGATGGGTGTAAAGTGTATCAGAGCCAGGAGGCAGAAACGTCTAGACCACATGGAATGATGGCAGGTTGCCACATGGAAGGTAATGCAAACTGAACGACTGCAGAGTACAGGCTGTGCATTTTTTTCATCAATAATCATATGGCCATCAATCTCTCCTGCCTCACTTATAACTCACTCAACAATAGCGGCATTCCTGCAGGTATGGATAAGAATAAATTTGTAAGCATGTACAGTATTTAATCAGGGTAAAACCTTATTAGATACATTGCAGATACAAGTTCTAATGCAGAGGCCAGTGATTTTAACTGGTTGTAATCTTTAGATATGAAATAAAACTTGAGTTGAGCTTGGGAGGTAATAATGACTAATGTTGCATGGAGTTAGTACTGTAAAATACACTAGAAATGGCTATCCAGTGCACAGAATTGTGTCAACAGGCAACTCTGAGCCAAGCCTCGAAGAGTTTGAAAACTGGCCAGGACATTATCACTATCTCGAACAAAATATTGACAATTTGGCACTGGGAGAAAGATCATCCTCCTGATTCTTTTCTGAACAAATTTAATCTATATAATCCAGTTATGAAACCCATCCAAGCTATCAAAGACGCAACTTATTTAGCACTGTTTTCCTCAAGGATTCATTTTAAGGAGGAAAAAAATAAAAGTTGGACTGGGCTGGTCTTGCCCAATAAACAGTTAAGCAGTCATCAGATATGCCATAAAAGAGTCATAGTGTATGTGTGTGTGTGTGTGTGTGTGTGTGTGTGTGCGCACGCGTGCACGTGCACATGCATGTGTGTGAGGTTTCATGGTTTCACAATAGAACAGAACACAACAGAAACCCCAATAGGAAACCCAATATTTTTCAGTCTGTGAAACTTAACTTGGTGGGATCTGGGTGTTCAGTCATAAAACAAAGATGAAAGTCAGAGAATATTTATTTTACACTAAATTATGTATAATGTCTGTGTGCTGTTCTCCAACCTTCACTGCCATCAATAACTCTGATATTCATCTTTCTAGGGAGCAAGCATGATTTATGAAATTCTGTTTTCTTAGAAAATGAGGTGGAAACACCTGTAATAGTATCATTCATTGGCAATAACATGGAGGACTGGGTGTAATAATTTGAAATGGTCACATAAAGCCACAAGGCTTTCCCATGTGTTAAATATGCCCGACAACAATGATAAAACAGCCTGAGAGAGAGTCTCTGTGCTGCAGGGTCTACAGCAACTGGTGAGTCAGCCTGACCAAGACTTTATAGGATTCAAGAGGAAATCCAGCAGTAAACTCTACACTCATTCTGATGGCTTCATTGTTTAGTCAGCCTGTCTTGATTTAATCAACCAAGTTCCTGTGGCGAGTGACTGAAGGAATTATTCCTCACCAAGCTCTTTAAATGCCAGCAAATAAATTTATCTGCAGCAAGACCACATCCACAAGCCAATGGATTAACTACTGTACATAAATACAAGCCCATTTCTATGTTTAGCCACTTGTGCTTCATTTATATTATATAGTACAAAACATTTATAAAACACATTATAAATAACATTTGTAATTTGTAGTTATTTTTGTAATTAGTAATTATTTTGAGAAAAAAATGCTAGAACTTCATGAAAAGGCAGCAAGCTACACCAACATGAACTAGGAATACATCAGACTGAACTAAAATTGACCACTAACCCCTTTAACATAGCTAAAAGTTAATGCTTTAAATGAAATAAAGGGACAGTTCACCCAAAATATAAATAAATAAATCCCACTTACTCCTAATTCTTCGAATGCAATAGTGTCTGTGTGATTTGTTGAGGTCTCCAACCTGCTGTAATCTCCCGTCTCCACTCACCCCAGCACAATGGGGCTGGATGGGTATTTTGTTTTTGTGGAGCTCAAACCATCAAAATATTTACATGTGAAAAACTCAACAGCAACAGCTCTCTCCAAAAACAATGACACAGATACCCCGACATAATCCACAGCCCTCGGGGGTGAAGAGTTTCGATAGGAACTATTTCCTGCCAAAGAGCACAGGCAAACTGTATCTATCTGCCTCTAATTCATACTGGGAGGCAGATAGATACAGTTTGCTGGTGTTCCAGAAAATGTGGATGGATAGATTGCACTAGGTGTAAGTGGGAAAATATCCTCTTCTTCTTGTTTTTTGGGTGAATTGCTCCTTTAAGCCAATTTAAAAGAAAAGCCATCTCATTTGCATATTGAATACTTTTACACTGGAATATTGAATTAAAAAGTTCCCCCAGTAATATTCTAACAGGGTATTTCTACTTTTACTCATTATTGGTGAGGAGACATAGAGTAACGATTGCCAGAAGTTATTGGCAGTCACTCAGTAGAGTAGATTTTTCTTTTATTGCTGGTTTTATACTCTTGGCAGTGTGGCAGCCAAGGAATCTGCATTTTAGCTTTGTATGTCAACACAGCCTGCCTTCAGTAGTCATGTTTTTAAAAGCTAAAAACCTCAGATATTTTCAATTTCGCATATAAATGACACAGACAATATCACAAATACCCCTCTTGTAGAGTGTGCACTGATTAGTTAGTATGTGATGTATTGTTAATGGGAGCTTGGTCTTGTGGACTATTTACAACCTTTGATTGGGGATTTACATTGCGTTTCTGGTGCTGTTTTGCTGTTTGTTTTGTTTTTGTTATTCTGTGGCTAATTAGCCAAAAGTTAATCCACTGACATCACTGTGGGGTATTTTCAGCACAAATACAATGCTGTATAATAAGGAAAAACATATCAGCGGTCTAAAATAGAAGTGATAGCTGGCAAGTTTCAATGTGATATAGATGCGAAGAACCACTCTATTTGCACCCATGTTCTATAACCTACACATTTGTGTTTGGCAGATATCAGATATGTTGTTATTCATTTGCTGGCGGGCACAGCTCACTTTTGTAAGCTACTATATTGGACACTGTCATAGGTTTTGTGAAAAGAAACTGTTATGGAAGTAGCCCAGCAGCCTAGGTTGAAAATGTTTCAGCGACCATCAGGAGGCAAAGTGAACATGAATATAGATTTTCAAATTAGGTTGGTATAGAAAACACAATAAATCAGGGTGAAGTCCACAAAGTCCCCGGAAGTTCTAGTGAATTTTTTGCATGAAAAATAAAAGAGAACTGAAGTAAAATGCTGCCTCTTTGTTCACCAGTTTTTCCACCCCGACCCGACTGCATTTATTATTATCCAAATCATAGTGAAATTGTCACTAGATTTCCATCACGATTCCTGCAGAAGCACAAAGATGATTTTCAAGTTTGGCTTTGATGAAGAGTCAAGAATGGTTGACAATAAATCAGCAAGGGATTCTTTGTAGACTCGCTGATTTACAGCAATGTTAAACAGACTGGGAGAAATCCAGCAGCTGAAGCGGGAGGTCTCACTTCTGTCTCCCATAAGCTCCACTGTAGCTGCAGCTGCTCTCCATGTCTGTCGCATTTGTCGATTTTACAGTGTGTACAGAGGTTTTATGCTTTAAAACAAAACAGCACCAGAAAAACAACACAACTCATCGATCCTTGTTTTGAAACAGTGTCATTGTGTTTTTGGGTGGAATTTTCCTTTAATGCCTCGGGTTCTTGCCTTTCCTGGAGCCCTACCTCTAAGAATTTGCTTTCCAGGAAAAGCTCACAACTTAAGGGAATTCTGTTTGGACTTCAGATGCTGTATTATATATCTATTGTGTGAACCTGGAACTCACCCCTGCCCAAAAAAATAAACACATTTGAACCTGTGCTGTGATCAACATGCAAGATATGAAACTACTGCAGAGCCAGTGATTAGGAGGTGATAAAGGAGAGTGTGAAAACACCTAAGGGTAGATTTTAATGCCACGGAGTAAAGCTCATAAAAACTGAACCACTCTGTCGAACCACAAAACCCTCCTTTTGTTGTCTTTTCAGCTGTGATTTTACCTTTTAAGGACCACACAGGTTAGTGCTGTTTACATACAGATAGTGCTTTATTAACTCTCTGGTCTATTTCTATGGATATGTCACAAAGATGTGGATTAGCAAGTTAGCAACACAACTTTTGAAAAAAAAAAGTTACAAAATATCTTGTGAAATTTAGTATATTTATATTTAGCAATCGTCAATGTGGATGACTGACTCATATTCCTAAACCTAATATTGAAGTTTAGCTTTACAGATTTAAATCACTTCACCAGGATACAGCATGTTGTTTTTCCACACTTATCTGGCTAGTTGTAATCCTGCTTTGTGGAAATCCCCCTGAAATCTGAGATTTTGAAAAATAACAATAACTAGAATGACATACTTTTGCTATGCCATATAGTAGTACAGGTAAGGATGAAGGATGCATAAGACTGGTAATGACATATTGGAATGTTTTACAAAGCATTCAATATTAAAGGAAAAAAAATCATTTGTGGAGATAAACAAAAATAAACAGCATCCAAATGAAACAGTGCCTAAATAAACAAAATCTCCAGTTCCTATATAAAGAATGCATCAAAAAGGAGCAGAAGCCTAACATTAGCATGTTGATAAGGCAGCTCCATTCATAAAATCTGCTGCTTCTTGAGGTTTGTTTCTTTTTCTTTCCTGGAGTAATGTTTTCAAGGTGTTTCGAAGGCTGTTTGGATTACGAGCTCCCTGGATATGACCACAGCTACAGAAAACTTTATGTTTTCACTTTATTAGCCTATAGTAAAGCTTGTAAAAGAAAATCACCGCTGACACAGAAGTGAACACACATAAGCTTTCCATTGATCTCACCAAATGTGCAGAAATGTAGTTCTCAATTCTAAAAATCTCATGCTTAAATAAATATGGTCCCTAAGGCTGGTAGTGCTCTAAAACGTCTGGCTCTGTAACAACTTGATATATGAATTATGACACTTTAAACACAACCAACAGCTTTGTCCATGGGGACTTAATGAAATAATGTAGACTCAAGGCTGGCATGGTAAATTGGATAAATAAACGAACATGGATGACAGAAACTAAAAAGAATGTGTCACTTTCAACACATCAATGTGTCTAAATGGGAGCTTTTTGGATTTATTTTTAAACTCAACATATGGAAAGGATAACTCAACATATGTTGGTCTGGCACTCCTGAAAAGGGTGTGATTGCAACACATCAGTGTGTTTATGTGCATATGTGTTACTTTTTTGACACAACTTCTGTTACCAATAAGCAACACAAACAGATTACAAGGGAGAGGGATGACATGTGACAAAGGTCCCAGCCCCTGGGCCTGACTGAAAACCACAATGCTGCAGTGACATGGTTTGTGCTTGTGCCTGAGTCAACACAACCGCAAGGAACAGAGTAAAAACAGCATAATTGTTTGGCAGCCACTAAATCAATAGAATGTATTTGCGCTGCTATACGGAAGAGGAGCCTATGGAACAGGGGGCCAGGGATCTTTTATAGACTATTAGATTATATTGCACCTCATATGAATAAAAACTGTGAGTTTCATGAACATGCTGTAATGAATATCTGGCTGTGAAGGCATGACACGTGTGGTGGGTTTGTTTTGTTTGTTTGCAAAAAATCTGGATTGAACTGCCCAAGATAATAGGTGGAACATGTGATTTGCATTTTGGGGGTTATTTTCCTGTTAATAGTGGAATTTTTCTTCTTTCTTTTTTTCAAGTGGCCTAGATAAACAATCAGTTCCAAGAAGACCTATCCCTAGAAAGTCCCTTGTGTATTGCCTTGATGATGGACAGTGTCATAAACCCACTGAAGACAGTCTTGGGGAAGGGGAGGGAGATTAACAACATGAGCAAAAACCGCTGGCCAAATCAAGATCACATTAAGAGCATTGCTGGAATTCCATTTTGAATAATATCTCACTGCCTTGCCCTTTGAGATTTGTGCTTCATTTTCACAACAGTATCATATCAAACGGCAGCTGACGCAATTTGTTTCAGTTTTATCTCTTTAGTTTTGGTGATGTTTTTGGCTGGAAAGCCACAGGAAGCAGCACCTACTTATTTCTGAGTAGACTGATAACCGCAGCGAGAACACAATGTAAAAATTACCTATCTTCTGAAGACTGACTTTTTTTTATCAACACGCAGATGACTTATTTTCAGGGCTAAAAGACCGTGCTGTTTGATGCGATAAAGAGAAGCCACATTCTCTGAAGATGTACAGTTTGGTGTGTCAGTGCTGCTCTCGTGGACAAAGGACGCTGGTGATCCAAGGTGATGTATCAGTGTGCAGCGAGGGCTCCATGCAGCCACCGCCAGGCCTAGACGGATTAGCCTGAGAGGGACTTCATGACGGTTGCTTAGTAACCACAAACCTACTCAAATGCTTGACGAACATAAGGGACAGGGCTGTATTTTGACCATGAATACTCAAAAGTGCTGTTCATTGCAATGTTAATGCAGAAAGCCCTATAGACAATATGACATATAGGTTCCAGATGGACAATACACATCACTACAACCACATGACAGTCCTAAAACTACAGCGCTCTGATGGTGTGTATACTTGCATATGTGTGTTTAAGTGTGTGTGTATATACGTGTAGCCCACCTTAGATATGTATATTCAATGACTCTCCAGTGGCCGGTGTACTAGTAGTGGTTTTGGCTGGATCCCTGCCATTCTTGGTGCTTTGCTGCAGGCTCTGTCTGGGCTGTTTTTCCTATTCTGGGATGTCCTTGTATGACCCGTGCTCTCATGCCAAGATCCAAGCGGTGTCTAATGAAAGTAAGGTTCCAGCAGTTTATTTCAGAAACAAATTTCCCTGGAAAAAAAAGAGAAGGGAATCAGACCACCAATGTTTCATTAAGCCATACTTGTCAACCCGGCTGTGGAGAAACTGAAAAGCAGCAGAAGCTGTGGGATTGTGGTGGCAGACGATGAGGTTTAAAGAAAAAGCGGTATTTACACATTAAGTAGGCAGTGGGTTCGACTGTGCGTGTCCTTAACCCTCATCTTACCAACATATTCAACATACGAGGACTACCAACTGGGGTCCCATGGAACCCCAAGAATAAACTACTGTAAGAAACAACCATCATAGCAAAATGTTAATTTATTTCTTCTCAAAACATTATTAGTTATGGAATTTGTCATCTGAAAAACAAAACAAAATAGATTATTATTCTAGTAAAGTTAGTTAATTTGCATGTTGTTTAAAACAAAAATATATACTTTTCTTTAATACAAATTGCAGCTTTTAACCCAAGTACAATCCACATTACTACTCAAAAGCTTATTTACCATCCTTTGATTCTGGTATCATTGAGATTTCATTTAGTTTTTCAGGAGCCATGGCAAACATGAACTCCATAAATAGTTTCATCTATTAAACCTGCCTAGGCTGAATTGAGTGCTTTTGGCTGGGGGTCCCCCAGGGCCTCAATATATTGGTATTTTTTAAAAAGCATTGATTAAAACAAAAACAGAAAACAGTGATATGAAATCATTAGGAACAAATTTTGACAGTCATGAAAAATCAGAATGATCTGTGAGACACGACAAAAAGTATACCTCTGAGGTCTGTGGGAACCCCAGTCGGTAGGATTAAGGTTAATGAAGGACATATTAAGTTAACAGCAATCAGGAAAACTCCATGAGTTATGATGATAATAACACTGACTTTTGCTATGTCTCACATTTTACTCTGAAAGCCTATATCATACATTACATCCTATACATCATATATCCTATATAGCTTGTTTCTTTCTTTGCTGTATGTGATTCCAGTTTTATTTCTGTGTTCTTTGGGATTTTGATCTATATTAACTAATAATAATAATCTCATTTGGATGTAAAAATTCACAAATTTTGTGAGCCCTCACAGTCAGTCTCCCATCAATTGTCAGTGCCAGCTGCAGA
>OMKZ01018093.1:0-13613 GCA_900302535.1 Neoniphon sammara | reverse complement strand
ACCCCTCCCCCCCCCCCTCTCCCGCTCTCTCCCTCTCTCTCTCTCTCCTTCTTTCTGGATCTTTGAAGCCGAGAGTTGACGGGAGGTAATCCCCACCATGTGAGTGGGCGGTGCGGGATCCGGAGGCGTGTTTTTTTTTTTCGTCTTCTTTTTTTTTCATAATTCAAACGTTGCTGTACCTATAAAAAGAGCGACTAGGAGCGTCAGATAGTTTTCTCCGATGGGGAAAGGTGACTAAATACTAGTTGTCTCTTTGCCTGCCCAGCCGCATCCCATCGGCAGGGGAAAAGATGATGCACGACTCCTCCGACGGTGTCCAAATGGCGAGGACGCTGAAGCATGCAGCCCTTTGCCTGATGCTGCTGCCCCGTTTCCTCCTGGCAGCTCTCATGCTGTGGCTCCTGGATTTCCTGTGCATTAGGAAAAAAGTGCTGCTGAAAATGGGCGAGAGGCAGGGTGGCCCGGACGACCCGCCGGTGTGCGTCTCCGACTCAAACAAGATGTTTACCCTGGAGTCCCTCAGGGCCGTGTGGTACGGCCAGAAATTAGACTTTTTCAAATCGGCGCACCTTGGGTACACTGCGCCCAACACCGAGGTGGTCCTGGTCCAGGAGCGGAGAAGGGTCCGGATCCTGGACTGCATGAAAGGGAAGAGACCGCTCATTCTTAACTTTGGGAGCTGCTCCTGACCGCCATTCATGACGCGCTTGGCGGCGTTTCAGCGCGTCGTGAGCCAATACGCGGACATTGCGGACTCTTTACTTGTATATATTGAGGAGGCGCATCCGTCGGACGGCTGGGTGAGCTCGGACGCGCCGTATCAGATCCCCAAACACCGCTGCTTGGAGGACAGGCTGAAAGCTGCTCAGCTGATGCTCTCGGAGGTTCCCGGGAGCAACGTTGTGGTGGATAATATGGACAACTCGTCTAACGCTGCATACGGAGCCTACTTCGAGCGACTTTATATTGTGAGGGATGAGAGGGTGGTTTATCAGGGTGGCAGGGGTCCGGAGGGATACCGGATTTCCGAGCTTAGAAATTGGCTGGAGCAATACAGGAACGATCTTATGAATTCCCAAACAGCGGTGCTCCATGTCTAGTTGGGGGATGCTGAGCTGCCTGCTGCACGACCCATTATGCTTAAGTGTCCAGTCACCGTGCAAAAATGTTCAGATGCTGCTATCAACTGTTAACACATGGCACATAATGTTGTTTTTGTTTCGTTTTATATGCATAAGATATACAGGACTCTTCAGCAAATAGCCTACCAAGTCATGTTCAAGCCCATTAGGCTAGGCTGTTATGTTGTGCTTGTCTCGTCCTCTCTTAGGGATATTCTTTATTTTTTATTTTGTATGGAGAAGTCTTAAATCGTTTGAAACTGTGCGGAATGTCACTTCTCTACAAGTGAAACAGATTCAGTTAGTGATCACTTTTTTTCTACAGTATTCGTTGTGTGTGTGTGTGTGTGTGTGTGTGTGTGTGTGTGTGTGTGCGTGCGTGCGTGCGCGTGCGTACGTGCGCGTAGGCTAATATCTTACTCCAGTGATCCTATGAAGTTCGGTTTTTAAAAGGTAAAGCCAGAAAACCGATACTGATGTTTCTGACACTAGAGTAGGACGGTATTAGCAGGATGCTTTCCCCAATGATCGATTGCCAAACGTCCTGTAAACAATGTATACTTCATTGAACAAATGTTTTTAATAAATGTGAAATCACACATTGATTTCCTCTTGACTGTGAAGATGGAGAACGCCTCAAAGCTCTTCCCTTTTTGTCCGTTTGAGATTTCGGTCAGGTTTCTTAGTCCTAATTAAATAATTAATGGGAAATAGACGTGTTATTTTATGCTTAGTATGAACTCAGGATAATAGGTAATTGCTGTAGCTCCAGTAGTAACCACTTATTGACCGTTTGTTTGTTAATATACTTGTGAAAGATTTTATTTTATTTTATTTTATTATTTTTGGCTTTTCTGCTTTACTCGACTGTGACAGTAGAGATAGACAGGAAGGGGGGGGGGGTGTTAACATGAAGCAAGGGTAATGATAGGCTAAGTGGTGCGCGCTCTACACCTTGAGCCACCTGAGCGCCCCATTGATATACTTGTTAGATGAGACAAAGATGTGTCTGATTTCTCATCTTTGCTTCAAAGGGTCATGACACCATAGCTGCTTACTAATCATGCACTTTTATTGCTTATTGTCATCATGGATTGTTACTTGTTTAACTTAGAACTTACCTTTACCTTTGTTATTTATCCTCTTGTAACTAAATAGTTTGTTTTTTTGTTTTTTTTTTTCCTGGGCAACAAAGCTGTAATGAGGTAACAGTACTGGCTGGCTGAGTGAAACCTGATGTGAAAATTCAAGCCTTTATAACAGCTTTTACAGAAGTAAAACAGCAGACTTGCCTCCTCTGATCTCTGCTACAGTCCAATTAGTCCTGCTCAGGCAACTGTGAGGGAGTTGAGGTGAAAGATCCTTAGCAAATGGTGAGCTAGAGTGAAGCATGCCCTTGCCACTGTTTGGCCACAATGATTAGCAGATCATTCATTTTTAATTAACCCAGTTTCAGCCATGAAACACAAAAGAGGGCGCTGGGCCTCACCTTTACAATGTGTGGTGAGAGAGCAGAGAGGATGGTATTTAAACATTTTGTCATAGGAAAATTTCACGATGGCTTAACCTCTCATGATCAGCAAGGGATAGCCAAAGGTCAGAACTGTCAATGTTACATTGTTTCACAGACAGTGGTACAAATCAATACAGTATTGTGAAATCGTGGCCAGTGTTGATATGGGAGTTTTATAGCCGTTTCCATTTCATTCAGTGTCATTACCTCCCATTGCAAGGCAGCTAATTTGAGAGATCAAGTCAATTACTGATGCATGTTATAATATGTACATGCTGTATCTGATTTGGGGGGGAAACTGATCCCCAAGACTGATCATATATGTAGCCCCATAAACAAAACTGTATTCTGTTTGGCATTCTCATAAATGATAGATCAAGTAAACATGCTTGTTACAAAACATTTTATTTGATCAAATGCTTTTTTGTTAACTATCAAAAGCCATGCTATTTTCTTTGGGTAGGATGCCAGCCATTCTACAGAACTGAAGATGGCTGTGCTGCCTAAAGGTGCAGTGCACCAAGAGATGTGCTTCATATCTTTAATCCATCTATCTTTATCTCATTCTCACTTTCTCATTATTTCTGGTATCTCTCTCCCTCTCTCATTTTCACCCTCTCTTCTCCCGTCTCCCCAACTCTACCCTTCTTCCTATGGGTGAACACACACACACACACACACACACACACACACACACACACACACACACACACACACACACACACACCAAGATACACACTGCCACATATAGTTAGGATTAGCGGGCAATGTGATTAGATCCCACGTGGCCCACAAGTCTCTACTGCGTGGTTTAATGTATTCGGGTTTCTTCATATGTCAGTTGATTCTCATTATATCACCATATAACCTGCATGTATGTTTTATATGCGGGTGTGCCTAGCTATATGTGTCTCTATGCATTCATTTTTATGTGCTTTATGGATGACCCAAGAGCAAACGCTCTGACTTGTCCTCCTCCAAACTCCCCCACTCTTTCTGCTCTTAACAGAAAGTCTGTCCCCCTTCAAGCCTCCTTTTCAAATCAATTACAGCCCCTGAGGAGCAAACACAGTGATAAAATTATAAAAGAAGGTCAGTCAATCAGTGATGTCTGACCAAAGAGCTTTTAAAATTATGGTGTGACCCAAGATTGACTGATAACACTAACCTGGGAAAAACAGGCAGTCTACAAGAGATTTTTACAGTGGTGAAGGTCAGACCTAGCCCATATCTTTCCAATACCAGTGACTGTTTTTCCCCTCACACTTAAACCTGCTCTTTAATTTATGGTGAGTACACTGCATAGGTTGTTTGTCAGAACACTGTGTTCACTGTGTGCAGTATAACCAGTGGTGTCATTGGGCCGGAAAGCCCTTTCTGGAAATGAATTTTACGACAGAACACATGTTCCGGTGCTGCCTTTTTTACTCAGTCTCTGAGAATGATAAGTACCGGTGCTTTTACAACATTGTGGCCACTTAAACAACCAGCTCTGTTTGTTTTTAACACCAAAGTCTGCTAGCGGGGCAGTTTTTGGACGCGCAGTGGAATCACACTGCTTAAAAACAGAAAACTCCATCCAAGCTGGGTGACTTTGGGCATGCAAAATCAAATGACAAGTGCAGACAGTTAAATGTGAGCAGCAAAGTTGCCAAGCTGTGCTGTGAAAATGCCAGGAAAGACAAAACTAGGCATTCTGCCTTGTTTACTGCCCAGAGTGAGTAATAAAACAGTGTGTTCAGGTGAATGAAACTGACAGCTGAGTGAAGCAATATGCAGCTATCTATCGTTTGGCTGACCATATGTTAACTACATATGTTGCAGTGGTGTATCATATCTTGCCATTGACTTAATATAGTCACTTAAAAAGTCTCCTATACAGCCAGCATTACTTTCAAATGCGCTGCGCTATTCTAACAGAGCCAAATGGAGGCAGGAGGATTAGCCTCCAATGAGAGGAGACATGCAGCCAGCAGATTTGAGACAAGATGATAAAGTTAATAAAAACAAAATTGTATTCTTGGGCTGTTTGCACTGCAGTCATCTAAAAGTGATGGCATTTCCTAATTGGTGCCCTTGTACACAATAATATTCAATTTGTTAGAAAGTTTCAACTTGATCCATTAATTTAGAAAAGTGATAAGGACTATTATGTCATAGCCATGTGGTTATCTCAAATTAAGCAACACCCCTCCAGCCAATTAGAATCAAGCATTCATCCAGATCATTGTATAATACAAATTGCTGATGGTATTTTGAGAGTAGTCTTTTGTGTCATGTTTCCTCTAGCTAGAGGAACGTAAACCAAGCCTGTGCTTTTACAAATAAAGTTTAACAAAAGGCTATACTCCATTCTTGTCGTTATTTACTGGTGTTAGTGCTAAGTGTGGTGGAGATCTTACATCAAATTAATTAATACATCCATTCAAATATAGCACAGAGGTGAGCCTATGTTCTAACATCTTTCTTCTGAAGTCAATTTAAGATCCAAGTTAACAAGAGTATGAAGATATATTTAGTGTTTTCTGTGCAGTGAAATGTTCAGTTCGGGGGTAATATGGTCAGTGGTCAAATTGTCACAGTAGCTGATAGGTATTTGTCACATGAGGGGAATAATGATGAATCCCATCAGAAATTGGGTTCCAGCACTAAAATTACTTAGATAACTAAAAACATCGTTGGTACCAGAGGTGCCAAGTCAAGCCAAATAAATGCATAAAACTGTGTGTGAGAAAGTGAGCAAAAAATCTCTGGAGGAGAAATGCATGACCCATGCTTAAATGTACCACTTAGAAAATGAAATGAATGCCCCTGTCAACAACAGTGACCATCAAGATAGAAGTATTTTAGTTAACAGTCTAATATTATGTTGACAATATTCTAAGTGCTTTACAGAAGTCACAACATAAAATGGTATGTATAGGGTACACAAAAGTACATGAGTAAAACAATATAGAAATTAAAACAAGTCTATAATAAAAATAAAACAATGTAGAAGATCAGAGCTAGATTAAACAAATGCAGAAAAGGTGAAAAACATGATGTGTACATATGGAAAGACCAGTCTTGGATTTGAGGATCTGAGTGGCCTTGTTGGACTGTACGGGATCAGTAACTCAGTGATGTAAGACCAGACTAGTCGATACTAGTCTGTACTTTATATGCACTTAAAAACATTAAAATCAATTCTGAATTTTTCAGGCACTCAGTGCAATGAAGCCAGACCTGGAGCTGATCAGAGAGGTCTGAGTCAAGAGCCTAGCAGCAGCATATTGCATTATTTGGAGATGAGCTAAAGTTAGTTAGTGACTTAAACAAGAAAATAAAGCATTGTATAGGGCTGGGCAATACGGACAAAGTCAGATATCACATCTTTAACCAAACACCTTGATATTGGTATTGTGACGATAATGTAAGGATGGCTGTTGGTGCTTTCATAAGATGTTCACACGTGGGAGATTTCTAATAAACAACCATTAGTAATGTACATATGGTGTCCAAGCAGATAAAGGCAAGTGTAACAGCTACAACAGTAAAATAAGTTCAGAAAATGTTATTCCTTTACTGTAATGCAGCCTTTGAAACTAGAAAAGGACAACACTTATGCCATATAATGATAATACAATATCCATCATCCCAAATGATGGTCTCATATCAAGATAAGGATATATTATCAATGTATCACCCAGCCCTACAATGCAGTAGTCTACCCATGAAGCCATAAAACCGTGTAAAGCTCCTTCTGTGCCTCTGTGTTGACAATGACAATATTGATCATATTTTGGGTATGTTTCTTGAGTGAAAAAAAGCTTCACCAGCTGTTTGGTGTGACACTCAAACTTAAACTTAGGGGAAAGGGCACCCCCATGTCTCTGGCATTAAAGGTTGGAAGTGAGAGGACCAAGGCTTGACTGAAATTATTAAAAAAAAAAGAAAAAGAAAGAAAAAGAAAATGAGTCCATATCCCCTAGCGAGGTTGGCTCCCCAGTGAATTTCTAAAAAAAATAAATAAATAAAAAAAATCTGTGTGGCAACCTGGTCAAAGCTGATCCTCTTCCTGTGTCTTTTGCCATTCATGATGGCATAAACTAAATTCTGCAAAATCTTCAGTGCAGAATTTTCAATGTAGTCCCTCTTAGTTAATATACACCTCCTGATGAGACACTGCATATGAGGCTACTTTAAGACAGGGCTCAAGATGAAATGCTTAGAATGTGCAGTTCACAAAAATAATAATAATAAAAAAATAATAAAAAAAAATGCTGTGTTATTTAAAACAAGGTACTTCTTGGTGTGACACAAAATACCCTGTTTAAGGAATATCTCTTTATCTAGCCAATCCCATGACTTTCCATTTAGCTGCAAGCCCTTGGAATCATATGATGCTACAGGGATAAGAAAAATTTAAATCTAGAAAACAAGGTTTGTGAGCATGGAACAGCATATCCCATATGAAGGCAGCTTGTCTATGGGGCACTTCACTTCCTGACCTCATGCAGGGTAACTTGGTGTGCGATGAGAGGTAGGAACTGGTTGTTCATTGGAGGTTTATTCTACTTGACAAGTACAGTAAACGTACAAGAATATATTGACAGTTTACACAGTGAAATGAGAACATAATGGCAGGCATGTCACAGGGCCAATGTTTAGTGCAAGAGGACAAAGCGGGACACATAACAGACAGCAGCCTATATCTCTATGTTGACCTGAAAAGAACTCTATCACCATGTGCTTTCAGGCAGAATAGCATGCAGTGGGTTACAGCTGAAAGTGTAAGAGTCCAGCAGTGCACTCGGACAACATACCATGAGCAACGAATGAGCAGGATAGAAATTCATGGACTGAATTTTGAGCCCTGGGGTGCAGGGACATACTATCTGACTGTGGATATAGATTATATTGTGCAGACAATATAACTAACGCAAGGCTGTGCAAACAACATATACCAACAATAAAGAAGATGGACCAGAAAATAATGCGAGTGGAATTACAGCTCAGCTCCATGGGCTGTGCAAACAACACTAGGTAATAATAATGTGATGGAATGAACTGTAGTGAGTTCAGTCATTTCCCATATAGAGAGGGGTGGACTACAGAAGATGCGATACTTAGCATTCTTCTTCTTAAGTTAGATCTGCTCTAGCCTTTTAGTATATTCGGCTTTCCTATGTTTTGCTTTTGATAGGCCTACCTTTCAAGTGTTTCATAAATATATAAAAGACAAGTAGAGTAGTATGATACCTCTTGATCCTCACCGTGCTGAAGCTGAATGAAATCTATCTATAGTGAAAGCACTTTTGAGATGTTTTGCCTTTTTTTTTTTTTTTATCAGATCTGAGAAGAGAGACGCAGCAGGCAGCAAGGCAGGCAGGGTGACCAGAGAGGAAGAGTAGGCACTGGTGCAAAGAATTACAATCTTGTGGCGAACAAACACCTTTGAACACACTAATGGACAAGTAAGAGCTTTCCACAGGAGTGACTGACTTTTTTTTTTTTTCTGGTGCATGTTGTTTCCTCACAGAGAGAGGCAGGGTGAGGGCAGCAGGCAGGCAGGCAAAGGCGTTTCAGGTGAGCATGTGAGAATGTAAATTCTCTGGTGAGGAAACACTGCTGAGGTAGACCTTAAGTGACTTTTGGTCTAGTATGCATATATGGTTTGAAGTTATTGACATGCTTTGACAAACATAGCCCAGACAGAGTTTGTTTTTTTTTTTTGCATGGAAACACAGCGATGCAAAGGAGGTGTGGGCGTGCACAGCCAGGGTCAGCCAATCATAGGACAGTAGGGATTAAGTGCTGTTAAATGTAAGCTATGCCCTTGTCATGAGTTTAGACTATTACTGTATTGTTTTCATCCTTAGTACAATAAATAACCATCATGTGTGCTTGTGCATCCTCCCTTTCTTTCTTTTGATTGCCCTGAATTTCTTCATGATGACTGATTGTTTGATGGGGCCAGTGATTGGCTGAACTAATCTGCTCCGTCACCAATTAAATAACAGCGATGGTGAGCGGAGGCCTTAGCCGAGTGACTATTTCAACAACAACCCCGTTCATTTTTTTCGCATTCACATTGTCACATGACACACTATTCTGAGCGTGCCAAAAGTTGAATGATCTTGAACCATGATGGGATTAAACATTATCCCAAACATATATAGCAGCTGCGTCAAAAGAAAAAAAGAAACCAGCATAAATAGGAAAATAGGCTAGGGTACAAGGCTGTGTACATAGGGGTGATAGAGAGTAAACAAACTACTCATTTCAGAGTTTATTGTGCCATCAAAGTCCACCAATGACAGAGCTCAGAGAGCACAACAATTTTGACACGTTGTCATCCTGCCATTCCAACAAAGTATATCTCGAGGCTAGTCATGCAACATAGACCTAATGTTACAATGCTAATACAAGAAGAACACGTTCCAGTGTCTTGTGCCAGATTACAACCAATGGTGAGGTGTGCACATGTCCAGAATTAAAGTGGCCCTTCTCTCTTCTAATACTCTTAATTTTGCCTCTAAAAAAGATCATGATTTCAGTTGAGACGACACTTCATGGTAAGTTCTTATTAAAGCAGGTATCAAAGAACTGCTGGGTAGCTTGGTCTTTCGTATTCAGTCACTACGGCAACATGTTGTTAAACTGAGGGTCTACATTTTGTGAAAAACAATCACACGTTCAGTAATCCTGTGTTTATGTACCTGACACATCTGCAAAATGGGTGCTGACCCTCTCTGCATGAGTTTGATGTTCTGTCACCATGGTGACAGCCTCTTAGGGTCATGAATGTTATAGTGTTTGGTGTCATTTGAAACATGGACGAGACATAAAAAAAAACACAATTTCACACTAAAGAGGTTGAAATATTTGTAACTGAGAATTATTACAGCAAGCCTAAGTGTCATTTTCTAATCTCAAAGACATCCAGAGTTCTCCCTTCTATATGATGGCTATCATTATCATAAATTAAAACACCTGAGTGAATTGAGCAGCTGGAGAGTCTGTGTCAAATGTGCCTCTGGATCTGAATATCTCAACTCTATAAGGGTTCAATAAAAAATCTCATGTTATTTTTCCAAATCCCCTGGCATTTATTGGATTATCATCTTATGTTATTATCAGATTGTGTATTAGCAAGTATCTTTGCCATCAGAAATCATTGGGATAACAGCCCAAATAAGTAATATGTGTGAACTGTCCTTTCATCCATTCATTTTGCATGCGTTTTTATTCCTATTCAGGGTCGTGGAGGGCTGGAGCCTCTCCCAGCATGCACTGGGTAAAAGGCAGGGAAACACCTTGGACAGGTCGCCAGTCCATCACAGGCAGTTTAAAGCGTCTTCCTCACCTGACCTGCATGTCTTCACACTGTGGAGGAAACTGGAGCACCCAGTGGAAACAGATGCAGAAACACGCAAAGAATGTGCAAACTCCACACAGAAAGGACCATGGTTGAGATTTGAACCCAGGACCTTCTTGCTGTGAGGAGACAGATCTACCTGCATAGCACTTTGTTGCCCTGTGTGTAAACTAATGCACATTTTTTGCCACATTTACTGTCTGAGCTCTCCTTCCATCTATCCATTCAGATAAGTCCTGCGGTCATATTTTTTTTTTTTTTGTGCTGCAGAATGTGTGTTGCCTGGATGATTTGTATTATCATAATTGTCCTGACTTTTATGTAGTAACCTTATTAGGGTATAAAGCTTGAATGTTTTGATTTGGCTCATTGAATGTATGCTGTGCTACTTTATTAAGCAAAAACAAGGCATGCTAAGGCATCCATTGTGTTCATTTGGTCTAGAAACTTAATTTTCTAAAATGTCAGTGATGCATTGTGTGGATGCAATGCACTCTCCTAAAATCAAAAGCTCCTTTGTTTTGGTGCCCATTCGCTCTGTTATATGTTCTAAAATGTATTCAGTTTTTCAGTTCAGTTCGTTTTTTTTTTTTTTTTTTTTTTTTTTTTTTTTTTTCTGTGAACACGATACGTTTGCTGTAATTTGAGCTTGAATTATTAAAGGATTATCAAGTTTTTGATGAGGTGGAATGTTTCTTCGGTCACATGCTCATTGTCATTACTAAAGAAAAGTTTTAGGTCTGAGATAGTTGTTTATAGTTGACATGGATTGTGATAAAGCCACCAAGCATGAAGCATTTAAAAGTGAACGAGGCAGTTTATAAAATGACTAATGGTATTTTTTTCAAGGCTCTTTTAGACATTAATGGTTTAACTAAGTTAAGCATAAATGCTTATAATGTCATGAGGAACCCTTTATTCTTATAAGGTATCAATAGTCCAGCTGATAATGGTGTCATATCTCTTTTTTGATATCTCACACCTTAGCAAGAATACCAATTTATTATAAGCCGCAACATTCCTAACAACATACACCAACAACCACAAAATAACCTAGCATAAACCTGCTGCAGTGTCTGTACTGAATCCAGCACTTGCCTTAACTGTAAATTGCCTGTGTTCACTATCTGCTGTTTAAGAAACACCTGTGTTGGCTTTCTGGATGCCAGTTACCTCCGCCTCAGGCAGGATGTCATAGCAAGGTAGACAGCTCATCAGGATGAATGAGAAGCGCTGGGGTGTGAACTTGACCAACTGAGGGGGAGGACTGCACAGCTAACGAAACACTTTACCGCCTCTAGGCAAGAAGATGTACATTGTCATTTTAAGTACTAAGACGAGATGTACGCTGACTTCATCTGACCTTTTTAAAATTCTCTGCCTGTATTACCATTTCTGGCAGCAGCCAGCTGTCACTTGAAACAAATGCAGTTCACGTTATACCGAGTACATGTTGAGAGGTCCCACCTGAAGCACCACACCCTTAACAACTTGAATACAAAATATATTTTAGCTAGTTTTATTTTTGCACCAGACTTACAAGTGCACAAACACAATCCTACCCCAACACAGAATCTTTTTTCATTCTTATACATGGAGTCTCCTGACATCATCATGCCTTTGCACCTTTTATGTGGAATACATTAAGAAATACATATAGGTGCATTGTGAAAGGTCATTAGTTAGTCATTACAGATATAACAATGGTAGGAGGAAAAGCATTTGCATGTCTCGGTACTTAAATCTTGCCATACCATGTTGACAGAGGCAGAAAGGGCTGAAAGGAAGCAGATTCCATTTTCCTGGCATTTTATTCTAATCTGGGTGACTTCAAAAGATAACATTTCAACTTATTGACCTGTTCTTTTTCCACGGTGACATGCGGCACAGTGCACGACCCTCTGTTCATCATACAACTTGCATGAGTCAGATTTAAAATCTTTTACAGTTCACGGACCTGTAACAGTCAATCCTCTCTGACCTCTATGACCTTATAATGTCTGAAGGATGAAACCCTAAAAATGCAGGAATAACGCAATGACAGAGTTTTTACAGGTACCTGTATCACAGCTCATTGGCTTAACTACCATGACTGATCCATGATGATGTGGCCAAATTAATCGTGGTGTGAGGAGATTGCTTTAAAGAAATGTTACAAAGTAGAGCGCGAGAAATAGACAGGAAACAGTGGGAGGCCAATGATGAAGACAGTAATTTTGGATTGGAAACTAGATGAATCATTCAGTTTTGTTTTGTTATGTTTTTTTTTTTTCTATTGGAAAAAAATGTCAGGCTGGCAGCCAGTCACTCTACATATCACCTCAGCATGGCATCTGTACCCCGGTTACCATGGCAATGTGGTTGCTATGAGATCAATTTATCTGGAGATCTCGCAGTTGCAGATGTCACTGGGTGCTGCTCTCAATAACAAAAGCTTGGTCAAATTACAGACAGTTAGGACTCCAACTCATTTCATATTCTGACCCTGACTGACAGAAAAGATTTTAATAAAGAAAGAGAACGTCACTGAAGTATCAGACGATTTTGATGTCTTTGTGAAGCCTTCACAGCTTATGTAGTCACTGTTGGAATGATATGATTCAACTTCTGAGCAATCTGTCCAAAACGATAAACCATATGTCAAATGAATAGCACAACATGCCCATCATCATCAAATTGTGGCTTGACACAGACAGTCTCTCCCCTTCGATCTCGCTCCTCTCCCCCATCCTCCCCCACTTCCCAGCCTTAGGACTGCACTGTGCAGTGCTGTCCCTGCATGACGCATGTCCCTGCACTTCTGACGTGTGGATTCGTACAGAAGTGGGAATACCACCCACTTGCTTTTCCAATAGTTAAAATCTCCAAATGGCCTATGAAAATGAGCTTATTTCTCTTTTGACCTGTGAGCAAACTCCAGAGTGGTAGTTACACAACACAATGTGTTACTGACTGATATGTGTGTGTGTGTGTGTTAACTACTGTATAGGGCACCAAATATACAGACACCTGCTCTCCAGCGGGTGCCTGTGTGTGTGTGTGTGTGTGTGTGTGTGTGTGTGTGTGTGTGTCTATGTGTTTGTCTGTGTCTGTGATATATGTTGGAAGAAGTGTATTGGGGCTTTATAGCCAGTATTGCAAAGAGCATGGCTCCTGTTGCCTCAGTGAGCAATTTATTAGTTACACCTAGCTAATGCTGGGCTGGATCCCTTTTGACTCCAACACAGCCTGAACTCTTCAAAGCACGGATTCAATAGTCTGGCAGAAACACCATTCAAGCTGCGAACATCCCGTTCCACCTCGTCCCTAACATGCTCTATTGCAGTATTGCACTAGACAGCGAAAACACGGCCTAATCATAATAGGCCTATAATACAGCCTAATTGTAATAGGTCTAATAATTACATCTACAGGACAGTAAAAGATTTTTTTTTTTTCTTTTTTTTTTTTTTTTTTTTTTTTTGGTAGCAGTTACATAAACATATTCACACACAATTACACAACCGAAACTCAGTGGGGGGTTGCGGATAAATAACTTTTTTTTTTTTTTATATATTTCTTGGAGTAGCAGATCTGAGGGATAGCTGTGAGAATGAGGGTTTTCTAACAAGGTCTTAAA
>OMKZ01018091.1:0-30528 GCA_900302535.1 Neoniphon sammara | reverse complement strand
TTCAAAATGTAACTTTAAAAATATTAATATTAATAATTTGACGATGTAAAGCATAAAGCATAATGCAACCACGGTCGCCAAAAATAGAACTGTAGACTTGTCTTGCACTGAAAAATAATCCTTGACTGGCTACAGGTATTGTTGTAATTTTTTTTATAATGAAATCCAGTGAATACCAGTAATAGATATTCTAACCAGTTTGCCAGAGACACCAGCAGAGATTGCATTTTAATTACAAAAATTTGTCATGATTACAGTGAACTTTTGAATGAAAAATATTTGTTGAATAATTGAGTTTGTAGACACAATTTGAAATTGAATTCCCACTTCAAATTCAATTTTCTTAATTCAGCTTCCACTTCTTGAGACACAAAAGCAGGCACAAAGAACTTTTTTTCCCCTCAGTATAAACTGGAAGGCAGTCGCCTCTTCCAAGGCTGCCATCAATGGACCAACACTCTTAACTCGGTCAACCACATCCTGTGTGGAACTGTGTCTTGTTCCAGTCGAGTCTTTTTCCTCCTCAAATTGTGCCTCACAAATTCAGTTTCTGAATGCATGTACTGTTTTTGTCAGATCCATTATTTAAATTCAGCGATTCAGTTTAAACATGATAAATTCAGATTTCTTTAATTAAAATGCAATGTCTGTTGGCGCTAAACTCTTACTGTAAACATGTAGCAAAGTAAGGTTGAAGGTCAGGTATCAGTTCACATGTTTCTTGGTAAGAAGATGTAATAATGTGATTGAATTGAACACTGCTGAGTTGATTCCCTGGACTTGTTGTCCACCATGAAGTTGTCAAGTATATCGTAGCCTTTATCTTTCTAAACCTAATCTCCCCCTGCAAATTCAAACAACTGGTATTCAGAAAGCAAGAAAGAAAATTAGATAGATCTGTTACAGTTTCAGTGTTAAAACCTTTATTTTCAATGATAAATGCTCTGTTTATTGAAAAGAATAAGACTGTTTAAATATTGAAATGTATTTATCTTTGCCATGGTGCATTGGAATATAAGGTCCAGGCCAGATGTTGTTTTATGAATATTCATGTTTTTATATAGATTTTATGTAACAATTCTTAATGCTGCTTTTGTGAGCTTCTTCAAGAGCAATTTGTGTTGCATATTTGTAGTTCAGTGCATCTAATGTGGGTTTGATAGTGTACAGAGACTTAAATCAAATTAAAAGTTGAAAGTACTCTTTTTTTTAATTTCTCAGAAACAAGGAGCATTTCCAGCCTGCAGAGTGTGAAACAGTAAAATCCAGTTGGGGGAAGTAAGCACATCAAAGAGTGAGAGGAACATCACGCTAATGAGAGTTGCAGTGTCAGAATTTAGTATTTCACTCAGTCTTGAATCTTCCGCTTTAAGAAAAAAAGGAGGAAACAAAGTGTGCATCTAAAATAATAGATTGCGTCTCATTGTAACAATATAAACACATGCTGCATTCAAGTGCTGCACTCAGTGATGCAGTGCAGATAAAACATATTTCTCTGTGTATTCTGACTCAGTAAAACATGACCTCCTCTTCCCTCCCTCTCTCACTGTGGAGCCTGGTGTTGATGTTAAACCAGGCTGCCCAGACATACACACAGCTGGCCGTCTGTCTGTTAGACTAAAAATGTCACTGAATGTGGGATCTCTCACTCCAGAGAGCTTGTTGTGTGCGTGCAGCGTATGAACTCTGGCTGATCCCAAAAAGTGATTAAAAAAAAAACAAAAACAAAAAAAAAAAAAGTAAACTGCAAATTTGATGAGCTCCTTGTGTGCCTTCTGCAGTAATAAGAGGGTATGTGGCTTGTGGTGAATGAAACAATGGTGCTTGGTCGAGATTTTCAAGTCACAGTCATTGCAATGGGAAGAAACCATCTGGAATGACTTACATCCCAGGCGTTGGATAGGGGTGAATAATCTGGCTGACCTGCGACCTTGAGCACTACTTTCTCAGAGCAGATGCTCTACTTAGAACCAGTGGATGGGTGTAATTTTGGCTCTGAAACAACTGCTTTATACTTTGTGTTTTTTATACAGTATACTTTTTGATATCTTCTGTATTCACTGTGATTGAATGGCACAGGAGGGTGTTTGTGCTGCTTGCTTGGTATAGTACAAATGTGTTATTTCTTTTTTGTGTACACTGCCTAGTTATTTTCCCTGCTTATTTGCCAGTCAGACTATACAGTATGTGTACAGGGTTGCAGAAAAAGCAGTGCAGTTCTGTTTGACTCAGTATGTACCTTAGTGGATCAAAGACAGTATGGGAGAGAATGGCCTTGCTATTATTTTCGAGCCTAGTCAGATTATAGTCCATAGTCAGATTTTGGTGTTGCTTATTTGGCTTAAATGTTCTGCCTGATAATGCTAATTTGAATAAAGCTTTTTAATCTGTCATTCTGTTGTGTCTGTGCTGAAAGATGAAATTGGAGAAATTGAAGTAAAAAGTTAATTTTTGAATCTGCCACACAAGCTCTCTCTCTCTCTCTCTCTCTCTCTCTCTCTCTCCCTCTCTCTCTCTCTCCCTCTCTCTCATACACAAATTTTGACCCAGTTTCTCTCTATGGCCCTCCGTACTAATTCTTCGAAATTGAAAACTAAATAAAGGAGATGTGCCTGCAGTTCAAATCACAGAAGTAGAGTAGACACAAATAATAGCTTTGTCAGGATTATTCTCATGCCTAAAAGCCTACAGCCAAATTGCAGTCTGCTCTCCTCTGTGACCGCACACAGCTTTCAGCCTGCAGTCCTACAGGGGAATGATGGACAATGGCTCCCTGAAACAATTTCCATTACAATCAACCTACCATCCTGTCACAGTGAATTAGACAAATTTGCGCCTCTGCTCTCTACATTTGATGTTTAGTTTTCTTTACTATCATAATTTGTTGCTAGAAATGCAAATGTATTTGTACATATCCAATGTGTAATACAAACACAAAAAATAAAATAAAAAGAGTTAAAGGACTGTTTATAAGTAAAAAGAGAGCACAGTGTCTATCCAGAATGTAAATTAATTCTCCACCAGTCCTTCTACCTAATTACATGCCGACATACTAAGTCTCCTGTACTTATATGATTGTCATTTCCCATAGAATTTGAAAATAAAATGACAAATGCAGTAGAGATGTTGTAAATGTGAAAATTAAAAGTAACCACATCATGTGAAAGACATGGATAAGTGTTGATCTAGTGGTTAACATTCACCAACACTTAGCAGCACCCAAATATTAACAGCCTTATAGGGATAATGGCTTAGGCTCCTCTGTTACTTGTGCTGTAAAAGAACTAGAAGTAGGTCAGTGGACATATAGGAAGTGCACCTGTGGCTGCTTGCCTGTGTGCAGAGTATAAGAGTGCAGAGTAATACTTAACTCCTCCCCAGTGGCCTACATTGGTGGAGTTGGTGCTGTCCATGGTGCTGAAAGTGTTCCCTCAGCCCGGCTGTGTGAAACTAGGACACTAAGGTCCCACACTACTTGGTAATGTATCACCACACTATCAATTTGGAGATAGAAGTGTACACTGAAAACTGTCTGGCATACCAAATGACTGAGGAATGCCTCAAGATGCCTGGCCAGTTTTTCATTATTTCTAATCAGGCAGTGGAGTCTCTTGCATACCTGAATAAAAAAGTCTTTGGGACAGGTGCATAAGTGCAGGATGTGAAAACAAATATTTAAAAACCTGCTCACTGTCTTTCTCTTGTCCAATTTTTAATAAAAAACATTTCGGTCATAGACCTCCGCCAGATATAAAAGGCAAAGGTTATTATTTCTAATCAAATTAACTTGCACCACTTTATGTCAAAAAGACATTTTTCTGAGGTTACATGCAGACAGTCCTGCTGGATACTTTTTCATCAATCAGCTTGCTGCAAATTATGCCCTCCATATCATATAACATGTCTGTCTTCAAGACTGGTTAATCCAGTAAATCAAGCAAAAACTCCTGCCAGACAAATCTACAGCTACAACCTGAGAAAAAACACTGAAGCACCTCAAAATGTATATCTGTGTCCCAGACAAGTTAATCAGAACAATTAATATATCTCACAACATATTTCTGTCTTTCCAACAAATGACTTAAGTCGTACCCTTATACCCCTGTCTGGCCTCCAGTTAAGTTATTTAAATAAAGTCAAGACAGGCAACAGTCAAGCAAAAATAAATTTGTCCTCCAGCATGAAGCTTGTTTTATTGATAGGTTTCTCAGTGCAGCTATGACCAAGCATACATTTATTGTTTTCTTAACTAGCCAGTTAGCTATTTTCTTATGTCTTTGATGTCTCTAAATCTGGGGTTTTGGTATTAACATAGTGCATGTGGTGTTCTGTAATGCATTTGTTTTGCTAGTCAAGGTGATCTCAAATACTTTGCAACAAAATGAAGGCAGTACAGCAGCTGAGTGTTACGGAGCTCTATGGAGACATCTGGGTACAGTCATGGTTCATGGAAAGAGTTAGCAAGTTCCTGATGGAAAGCACTGAGGACTTAAACATCCTTTGAGGTTTTCAACGGTGTACTTACATGAACCACAAGAAAAGAGCAAGTGCCCATCTAGAATCAGGAGATGTTTGCCCTGCTGTGAAAAGAGGTGAACACAATGTAGGTTTTTACAGACACGGTTTTGTAGCCTCAAAGATGTATGGGTTATTGGTTATGGATCTTAGGATTCTCACTCACAAGTATTTTAAGTAATTCAAGTCCAAAATATGGGCACTAAAAACCACATAAGTTTATAACATGCTGATTTTAAAGAGTCTAATCTGCTGAAGCACAGAAAATGTCTTAGCTCTGCCTTCCCAAGATAGTTTTGGTCTCCAGCTGAGTGCAAGGAATAAGAACTTTTATAAATTACTTACATGAACTACAAATCTTGCAGAAACATCAGCATTGCACACGCCAGTGCTAGTGTCTTATTTAAAGTCTTAAGGATTCGTCATAAATCACATGAAAATCTCTCATGTCATGTCCCTCAAAGAGCTGCTTTTGTTAGCCCAGAGCTAGACTCAATGGCCAAGTGTTCATCTGCACCCAAACAGTATATAGTCATTCATGAAGTGGCTCTCCCAGTCCACAGTGCACAATACTGAGCATGAATGTGTGCGCCTACCAAGCCTCAAGGCATCTTTTTTTTCCCCTTATTATATTTCCTTTAGGTCTATTAGATTTCATAGATGGGAGCGAGCTATTTAACCCAGATTGTGTGGGTTTGCTCATTTCTGTCCAGATTTTGTCACTATAAAATACAAGTATCTTTTATTTTCAACATGTGCCAGTACTAATACATTTTCCCGAACATGTATCACTCTAGTATCTTAGTAATGTTGTCTCTTTTTTATTTCCTTCTCTAATATTAATTCATTTAATGCTGGTTTAGTCCTTATTGGTAATGTATGTTATTTAGCAGGCAACTGCTGCAAATGGCAGTCAGTTTAAGCTGTGCTATGCCATCACTTTCTATAGCAGATGGCTGTTCTCTGGTGCCCTCTGTCTGTGTAATGGGCCTTGAGCCTGTGGAGGATATAAAGGTTGGTGGTATCGTCCTGTATGAGCATCACTTGCAGTAACAGTCAGAGTAATGCAAACCTTGGCTGTGGTTACACTCATTTCATTGTGATTTTTGAGGATGGATTCTTAAGATCCAATATTATGAGATCTCACTAGTAAGTCTACATTTTGTCATCTAGGCAGATGTCTACAGGCATACATTTCTACTTTTTTTTTTCTTTTCTATTTCTATTTTTTTTTTCCAAACTTGGGTTTTGTTATAAATATAGAGCATGTGGTGTTCATATAAAGCAGTTATTTCAGTTATTAAGTCAGTCTAAAAGACATTGCAATTACAGTTTACATTACTTCACGTTATGCATCTCTGACTTTGATCTGAATCTGCACTATATTTTCACACTTTCCCTTTCCATCTGTTACAGTGAGGCTGCTTCTATCTGCTTTTAAGATGAGCAAAAAATTATTTCTGCACGTCCAGATCTGTTACTTCAGGCAGAGCATGATCTGATGATAAAAATCATATAAAGATGGGTGCAGCAGACCTAAATATTATTATTCCCATTATTTCTAATTTCTCTGAAAACAAATTCTCTCATCGATGGATTTGATTTTATTTTAGCTCTCATCTCACTAGAGTTAGATGACAGGTGGGTGAAACTGGTCATTTTTTCAGCAGTATTTCACTACTCTAGAATCATTTCCACATGTCTAGCACATAGATGTTCAGTCAACTTCCAGCAGTAGCTGCCCCAGGGGTCCAGTGTCACTTCAAGCTTTCAGGCCTTTTCCCAGTCAATATCAGTGAGTGCAATCTGCAGAAAAATGACTTGACAGAAATGAAACAACACAACTTGGGTCAACTTCACCACATCTGCACATATAAGAGGCATAATTTACAGACAAGATTTCACAACAAAAATAAGTGAGTATTGTTCACTATGAGCAGGTAGTCCTCTGTAAGTTTGTTAAAGTTGTTGCCTATGTGATATATTTTAAAGAATACATTTTAAAACAGATAAAATTAACATTTGTGTTAAAATAATGTGTTATATGGTCTTGCAATATGGGAAAATGGTGAGTGTGCACATTTAACTGACCACAGTCAGGACTGTTTAATAACATTCCTGCAAGGCTCCCACACCCAACTTGTATTCTCTGTGGATCATTTTCCACATTTACCTTAACATACATATAGCAAAAATCAATACTAGAAAATCAGCTCATGGGTTTCACTTAAATGATATAATAAAAGGTAATTTTAGTTAAATATCCCAACTTTTATGATTTTAGAACAAAAAAAAATACCACTTTATGGTGCAGAGTCACTGAATCTGCAGTTCAGTCCATCATGGGTGGCCTCTTGTTTGCAAAACCAGTGTTCCTATTGAAATTGCAACGCTATCAAAAGTGTGAGTGTTTGAGACAGGCTGTGACCCATTTGAATCAGTGAGTCAGAGCCATAGAGAAGATACACTGGCTAGAGATGATGCACAGTGAGGTCATCAGTCTTATCACCTACAGCCTCTGTTTCCACCACAGTTAGAAGGATGGGGTTGTGAGGTCATCAGCAAGTGCCCTGGAATTTCTTATATGAACATAGTGGGAGGATTGTGTCTGTGTCATTTATTTTATTTACTCCTGGGCACTGAGGCTGTGCAGTGTTGTGTGAAGGGATAAAGCAGTCTAATGGATCACCACAGACACAGACATGAACAGGCTGTCACTCTGATTTATGCACTCTCATTGGACTCTCAAAGAAGCCAAAAGACAGGAATACAAATCTACTACTGAGACTGCAAAGTTGTCCTTTATAAACAGTACACTGGATCTGTACTTACATATTATTTGTTGCTTCCATATTATATTAATAACCTGTTTTTGATCAGGAAAATGCAGTCTAGAGCTTTGAAAACATGCATAGAGAAGCTGCAACTGGTCCAAAATAGAGCTGCACATCTAGCTCTCCAATGTTCATATAGAACTGGACATTGTATAAACAACTTTCATGCCTAAAAGTGAGTGACATGCTGGAATTGGGCCATCTTTGTTTTTTAAGAAGTGCTGTTGTGTCAAAAATTCCAATATATATTGATAAAAAAACTTCTACATGGAATAGATTATAGTCATTTTATAAGAAATGTAATAATGGATTGTTTCACAGTTTCTGTGCCTAGATCAAACTACACAAAAAGAACAGTGTTACACAGAAATGTGTGTATGGAACACTTCACCAATTCAAATAATAAAGTTAAACAAGAAAAGAATTCTCACCTTGCTAATGGGACAGTTGGTAGCTTTTATATTAAGTGACAAGTACATTTAGCTGAAAAATGTTTATACTGATTATGTATTTTGAACAGATTGGTTCCACTAGGCTTGTTCATAAGTTCATCTAAAGATATTGTGCTCATTGTGCTCTACCATTTGATCATTTGATTATTTGTGATCATTTCTGCAGTGTAGCTTTCATGATTTGTGCATATGTCTATGCAAGGTTTGTGTATATGAATGCATACTTTTTTTAAGTCCTGTACTATTTTAAAATTGGTGTTATTGAATTTTATCTGCAGATTCTAAGAAAAATAGTTGTAAAATGCAACAACTAATGGAGATCCAAACAAACAGTAATCCTATGTAATGTGAATAAGAAAATATCTCTACACACAGAGGGACCAGCAGTAAGCAGTGAGTGCTGATGTGGTGGCCGGACTGATGAGGCTGGGGAGGATGAATACCAGCAGGCAGAATGTGGTTTTAAGTGCAGCAAGATTTAGGCTCCATCTTGAGTAGCGCCTGTGGCAGGTTATTTATGTCCGTGGCTGCCCTTGCTATGGGGTCACCGCTGCACTAGTTTGTGTTGGGGGCTCTGTTGTGGTTCTTTTACATGAGTGCACCTAAGCTGAAATCCAGCACACTTATATAAGTTTGGAAAAAAAGAAAATAACATATTTGAGTGATGGCTGTCCTCAGTGCAGGATCTGGTTTTTAAACACCAGTTGTATGCTTTTTATAGTTCAACAATCCACTCAAAAGTGGATTAATGCAAAGGTCATTTTCATATTCATATTTACATAATCTTGAAGTTTTCCTGGACAATTGTTGATAAGGTAAAAATATCACATTTGATAGACAGATGGGAACAGTCCAGTCCATGACCCTTAGGTCTCTGAAATATATTTAAAGCATTGCATAACAGGAATCGCAGTGGCTAAGATGAATAACATGTACCTTCCATGTCCAACGTTTGAGTCCAGCCTGAGGTCCTTGTCTTGTGCAACACTTCCCCCGTCACAGCCTTTCCTGCAACTCCCTAGTGTCAAATAAAGGTAAAAACATGAAAATGGACAGTCATGAGTCAGAAAATATGCTTGTTTATTTATTTATGATGCTCTATTGATCCCCAGAGGCAAAGTTCCTGTTTTGGCTGGCTTCCCTCCATAAAGAGCTCCGAGCACAGAGTCAGCCACTGAAAAAGCACCTCTGGGACTGTTTGGGATTCTGTGTTTTGCTCAAGGACATTTCAGCAGGATGGGTGATGGCTGTCCTTGGAGGCTTGAACCTGGGTCCTGCAATGAGGGGTAGTTTCCCTGCTCGGCATACCACCCTGCTGCCTAATATTGCAATTCCTAAGAAGGCGCCAATGTATTCAAGTGACAGGAGCAATTAGCGAGTTTCTAACCACCTGCATTCTAGAATGCTGCAGGGAACATGCGTGCAGTCATGGAATCAAAGAGAAAAAAACTGTAACAAAGCAGGATTTCAATGTATCATTTCCAGGTGTCTCCATATCTGCTGTTGTCATGGCTGAGCGTGTGTGTGTACATGTGTGAATGTTTGTGAATGTGAAAGCCTACTCCTCTTCAGGTTTGTGTCTGGCACTCTTCCTCCAGTGAAAGACTTGACAGGAGAGAACACAGAACGTCCCTGACAGCTTAAAAATAGATTATTGCCTCTCCTCATGCTACATTTTATATTTTATATTTTGGATCACCTTGTCCTCCTACATATGAGTGGAAAGGAGTGAAAAGAAGGGTTGCCACATTTTAAAAAAAAAAAAAAATCAAGATACTTCAGCTTCCTTAGTCCTTCCTTAGCTTCCGCAGTTTCCTTACTGCCTTGAAACTTCAAATTGACTTTAATTGTACAGGATAATTAGATCAAAGTTCAAGTGAATACAAATTATAAAGCTGACAAATAGCAATTGTAAATAGCTTTTTGCCACACCTATATACATTGCATTAATGATTAAAGATGAGTTGGTTTCACTGAACTGCACTGTGTGTGTTTTACAGTGCAGGAGTTAATGTTTACTTGAGATAATTTTCTCCTCATTTATGTTGCATTTTTTTCTCCAGGATGAAAGTGGTTATGCCATGAATAATTAATGGTGGCATGTTACTTTAACTTAACTGTTGTTGATTGTTGCCTCTCAGTGCATTAGGGTGTTCCTCACATAATTTAGGCAATGATTTTATCAGAGAATGTTTTTTTTTATGGAGGGAGAAGCTGGGAGCAGGCCTCTGTCATTTGACTGCACACTTAATGTTGACAGCTACTTTCCCTAAATTGCAAAAATAAACATTTCCTCAAGTACCAGCAGTTTTGTGTGACAGTTTTCAACACAAACATTAGTGTCTGTTGTCCTACAAAGCTGTCAGTGAGTTACAGATGATGAATGACAAATGCAGTAGCAGACTTGCATCACTGAAATGACAATCGGCAATGTGGTTGGAATGCAAAAAAGATCTCGATAAATTGATAAAGTGTATTTAGATGCAGACATACTGCTTATATTTGTTTTGCTGATTTTTGGTAGCTAAATTTTAAAAGTGGATGGACTTACATGCTTTTATATCATCTTGCCTTGACGAATACAATTCCTTCCTGTTTCAATCAATAAAACAGGGCATGGCTTCGCATTGCAGAAGTATGCTGTCAGATTATTGATAAAGCCAAACATATCAGAGGATCATATTACCTTAACTGTACTTTACCGATTTGCAATGGTTATCAAGTTGTTTTATAATTAATTTAAAGATTGCACTGATTACTTTTAAGGCGGGGTGTGGAGAAAGTGCCCTTAGATCTTAAGGCAGAGCTCTCCTGGCTGGTCTGTACACTGTACTGTGGGCCTTTGCCATCCATGGCCCTGGGATTTGGAAAACTGTCTCAAAGAAACCTGATGAACTGGAAGAATCAGTGTGATTTTCCAATCACTACTCCAAATGCCTTTTCACCAACAAACCTTTACATTATTTGTTTTTGCATATTTCCCTCTCTTTTTGCCTGTGTTTACGTAACCCTGTTTAACCATTTGATTCATATTGTAGGTTCTTATCTGTTCTGTTTTTACTAGTATTTGTTACTGTTTCAAGCACTTTATAACAGTGTTGTTATTACTGTTATTATGGCAGTCTTTCAGCAGTCCAGTTGCTTCTGCATAGATTATTCAAAGAAGCTGTTATGGCTTTCCTCCATTAGACTCATTCACCCAGTCATCTATTCTGCTTAAGGCTATCAGGACAGTCTAGCCCTTGCCAGCTGTTGTGACCGACTTAGCTTGTCTGTTTTGGACAGCCTCCCCAGACCTCAGCTTCAGCATAAAGTAACATAGCCTCTCTTTCACACTGTGTCACGTCCATTGATTCTTTATTTTTAGTGATTGTGTAGCTTATGCCAAGACTCAGCTTACACTTTATAGTCTCTGAAGCTTGACTCAAAGCTATGTAGTCCATATTCAGTGCAATAATTCTAATTTCCTATCTGAGCGCCAAGGCTGCTAACTCACTATTCACTATCTGGTCATTATTATTTCCCAAATATATCCCAGATTTTGCACAAAAGAGCTGTGGTTACTGACCCAGCATTCTATGTTTAGGCTCATTATTTACATCTCACATGCTCCTCCTTTCCATAACAGGCTATATTTCACAAATAAACATAATCAGCCATACATGACATGAGACTTCCCATAACTCTCTGTGGCTACTCAGGAGAACGTAGAGGGAAGATTAAAAATAAAATAGGGAGTTAAGGGAAGAAATGGAAATAAAGGAGTATAAAAACCCTCATGCCCGTACTTGTTTGTGGGTTTGGCCCTGACGTTTTTTTCTTAGAGTGAGGTCAATCCCTGCAATTGCCCGTGGTGGTGAATCTTTGCATTTACAGTTGTAGAGACTTGGCTCATCTTCAGTGGGAGAGGTGGTTGGTTTGATGTCTCTAGGTGGACGAGAGAGAGAGCAAAAGCAGCTGGCACACAACACAATGGAGTATTCAGCAGTGTTTTGCAAAGTACTGTCGATGTTGCAAAGAGATGAGATGCCATCTGGACCATGCCAAAGCATTTACACCCAGTAATTATATACATTCCCATCGTTGGACATTGTCCTGGTAGGCTGGTAGAAAGCAGGGGCCACAGTGATGATGTAATGACCCCTTGGTTGCATTTACATCTGACCGTCAGCTGTAAATGCAATTAAGGAATTAAGGACATCTGGGTTACTAAACAAGCATTCTTTTGGGGCCACAAAATAAGACTCCTATTCATTATTCATAGAGCAGCTCCATTATGGTATTTTCTAGCTTTGAGAGAGCTGTGAGATCATGGTGAAAAGCAATCTTAGAGTGAATGCATGTGCACAAAAGCATGACAGAAGCTGTCAAAATAAGGTGGCACCAGCACAAAGTGTCTTAAAAGGGCAAAGGGTCACCACAAACTGTTAGAACAGTCTGAGTCCACTTTGGCATAGATCCTTAAAGGATCTGCAAGTCAACAGTACACCTTTCTTTGCGTATGCCACACATGTGCTCATGTGCTTGTTGCCAGCAGGATGAACCATATGATTATTTCATATTGCTCAGTAGGCCACCTCCTTTTTTATTTGCATCACTTCATTTACAAAAGTGCATTTCAATGTAATAGGGAATTGATGCATGGTAACATGTGCACAATAGTTTGATCATAGTATCTATCCATCTGCATGAAATTTGTAATGAAATTGCCTATTTACATGTTTGTTTGACAGTTAAAATCAAATGGTTCAGACCTGCTTGTCTGTTTTTCCTTATATCTTGGAATAACACATTGGCACCAATACTGAGGAGTGTGTACTTCCATAATGCAGTTGCCCCCACCCTGCAATGTTTTACCCACAGATTAATATGCAAGGGAAGCACCTTAGCCATGCACTGTTCCATGTGAAACATCAGCAAATTGAGCACTGATAAAAGAACCATTACATTACTGAATCTCCGACCAAATACGCTCCAACAATCACTTGAGGAATATCTGAGATTTCTTCAAGGCATGGTAACCAAAATCACTGGCAAACTGGTCTATCCAGCATTTTTCTACATGCCCCTAAGCATGATATGTTAATTATCTTGGGGAGCACATCTGTGTGGAAGCACTTGATTTTAATAGCCTATATTTTGCATCCCTAATTTACTCAAGTGTTTCCTTTGTTTTGGTAGCTAACTGTAGGACTGGAAAGCTAACTCCTGGAAGTTCTGTTACTCAAAATGGTCACATTGCAATTATTTGAAGAATTGACAGAATATAAAAGTAACGAGGAAAGACATTGATTATACTGGCTTTACCTAAAAACCAAGCTATTCCTGTGCCATGTGCAATGCTGGTAATTAATGGTAACCTATTCTATTCTGTTGCACTGAGTGTGAATTCAGTGTGCTATAGGACGAGCCTCCCCGACATAACTGGCACGCATGTAATGCTATGTAGTGTGTGTGTATATATAGCCACATATCAGATTTCTGTATGTGCAATAGAAAGAGAACGAGACGTCTACATTATTGGGTCCACCACGGGCATCTCTGATACGATTATGTGACCTGACAGTCAGAGGTCTAGCAGTGGCAGTGATCCCGGTGTAGGGAAGGTTGTGATTGTCAGTGCAATGCTTTCATTCTGCTGCGCCTTGCCCAAATGGTTGCTATGCGTTAGGCTGCGCCGCAGAATCGCTACTGGCGAATTAACCATCCTTACGACTCCAGCTCAGACAAAGGAGGACAAACATAACCCAGTCCCCACACATGTGCCTTTGTTAAAGATGCCTGTGACAACATTTGGCTTTTGTTTTCCCATGTTGGAATGTGAAATCTCTGTAGATTTTCCGGGGACTACATGCAGTTATGAGAGCAACACTGAATCCAGACAAATTAAATGTGGATATATTTAATTTTAGCCACATTTTCAGGTTGCTTAGTCTCCATTTCAACAGTTCAGCAGCTCGGTCTTGCAAATCACATTTCTGCACGTGCTGCACATCTCTTACAATGGGAGTGACTGGTGACACTAAATAAAAAAATATATATATGTGCGTTTTTTTCTGGTCGCCATCCGTTATTCTTGAAGTGCTGGAGCGTGATGGTCGTCTATAGCGCTCAGACCCTACACCGACATCGCAATGGAGGGATGGAGAGGAGAGAAATGGGTGGGGAGGGAGGAGGGGGAGATGCGCCACTATGGAGAGGGGAGTTGGAGTTTGAGAGCGCGCTAGGGTGGGATGTGCCGCTCCACAATGTCAAGTCAGATAGATTAAAAATAGAACTTCCGGTCCCTCCTTTCAAAATAAATCTCCTATTGAGGAACATACTGTACCGGCAACATTTTTTTGTGTAATACAAAGTACCATAACAAATAAAATACTGTAAAATGAAAACAGAATTGTTGTCTTTTCTTTTAACGAATGACCTTTCACAGCATATACCCATAGCCATTTAGTTTCTAGATGCATTATATCATATATGTCTAGCAACTTGGAGGAATCTTGAGGAACTCTAACACATAACAGTGATACAACTGTAAGTCAAGGATACTTAATGATGAGCACACTGACAAGAAGCTTGTCTTCTATTTCAGCGCAAAGGGCCCTTGAGTTTTCCCTCACCCCCGAAAGTGCTCCCCTTCCTCTCTCCACTTGCAGCAGCACAGCTTAAATAGTAATCTAAATGAAGGGGTTTGTCGATTTTACTTTGAAGGTGACTCCCTTACTTTCCTGGTGTTAACCTTGCTATTTGTAGCGGTCTTGACGTATCTCACAGCTCCAGCGGCAGGGAAACACACCCGTCAGCAGCGCGCAGTGGAGACAAAAAAGCGCATCACGGACAAAGGAAATATGGGTCCGCTGGAGAGGATTCACCTCACACGGGTAACGCAATGGATGAGCCGCTCCTGTTTCACTTACTGGGAAACCAATTAGCCCACTTTAATGAGGTGGTGGGATGCAAGATACTGCAAGCAAAAAAGGCGGAAAGCTGCGTTTAATCCGTCTGCGGATCCTATGAGCTTGCAATGGCTGTGGCGGGGATATGCAACTGGACAGGGAATAATGTGCCTTTTTATTTTGTGATATTTTTCTTATGTTGTGGCCTTTCATTTGGACAGTTGCGATACACCATTCCGGAAGAATTAGAAAATGGAGCACTGGTCGGAGATCTGGCGCAAGACCTGGGACTGGATATTCGAAAGCTCGCCACCCGAAAAATTAAGGTAACAGCCAACAGCGGTAAACGCTATGTGATTGTCAACCCCAAAAATGGGAAATTATTTGTCAATGAAAGGATCGACAGGGAGGCGCTGTGTGATTTAAGCAGCACCTGCCTTATTAATTTGGAGGTGCTGGTCGAAAACCCCACTGAGTTGCACCATGTCGAGGTGGAGATCCAGGATGCCAACGATAATGCTCCGCAGTTCCCCAGAGACGAGTATCAACTGGAAATCACAGAATCGGCTTTACCAGGGTCTCGGTACCCAATTGAAAACGCTGAGGATCCAGACCTGGGGTCCAATTCAGTTCGTATGTACCAGCTTAGCACAAACGAGCACTTCGCGCTGGTTTCTAATAAACCCTCCCTAAACACAAAGCACATCGAGCTTGTGCTCAAAAAGCCCCTTGATCGCGAACAGACGCCTTACCACCAATTAATTCTAAGTGCTGTGGATGGTGGCACACCAGAGAAAACGGGCACAGCCACAATCAACGTGCGTGTGCTCGACTCCAATGACAACGTCCCCTTGTTTGACAGCTCTGTGTACAAAGTGAAACTGCTGGAAAATTCTTCCAAAGATACCCTGGTAATTAAGTTGAATGCAACTGACTTGGATGAGGGCACAAACGGGGAGGTTTACTACTCTTTCAGCAGCTACACTCCCGAGAGAGTGAGGCAGATGTTCAGCATGGACACCAACACAGGAGAAATAAGAGTGAGAAGCAACGTTGACTATGAAGAGACTAACTCCTATGAAATGTACATCCAGGCAATGGACAAGGGCCCTGGAGCTGTGGCAGCACATTGTAAGGTTGTGGTGGAGGTGGTGGATGTGAATGACAATGTCCCTGAAATAGTGTTGTCATCTCTGTCAAGCCCTGTGAGGGAGGACGCTCGTGCTGACACAGTCGTCGCCCTCATCAGTGTGACCGATCGAGACTCTGGCCCAAACAAGCAGGTGAGCTTGGAGATCCCTGCAGGCCTTCCGTTCAAGATCAAGTCATTCAGAAATTACTACACTCTGGTTACCTCAGCCTTCCTGGACCGTGAGACCACCGCTGCCTACAACGTCACGCTTAGTGCCACTGACGGAGGAGACCCACCGCTTTCCTCTCAGAAGACCATACAAGTGGACGTGGCCGATGTCAACGACAACCCGCCGCGTTTCGAGCAGACTTCGTACACCGTCTACGTGGCTGAGAACAATGCCCCGGGGGCGTCTTTGTGTACTGTGAAAGCTCAAGACGCAGACATCAAAGAGAACGCGCGCATCACCTACACAGTGCTCAATGACAACAACCATGGCATCCCTGTCACCTCCTATGTGTCTGTGAAGGCCGATACAGGGGAGGCTTATGCCCTGCGAGCCTTTGACTATGAGTCACTGAGAGAGTTTCACTTCCAGGTCAAAGCCCAAGATGGGGGCATTCCTCCGCTCAGCCGCGTCGCCACTGTCTACATCTACATAATGGATCAGAATGACCATATGCCACAGATAGTCAACCCTCCAGGCAACGGCACGCGCTCCATAGAGACGGTATTAAAGAATGCAGAGCCTGGTATCTTGGTGACCAAAGTGGTGGCCTATGATGCAGACGCTGGTCCGAACGCCTGGCTGATCTATATGCTGGAGACGGCCACCGACCTGGACCTGTTCAAGGTGCACGAGCACACGGGGGAGATCAGAACCACACGGAGGGTCCTGGAGGACAACTCCACCTCCTTCACTCTGACTGTCCTGGTGAAAGACCATGGCCAGCCCCCTCTCTCCTCCACCGCCACCATCAACGTGGCGGTCATGGAGGTGCCACCCAAGCTCACTCCCGACCCCAAGAGGATCATCCGACCTCACAGCACATTGCTTTTCTCCAACGTGACTCTCTACCTGATTGTGGCTTTGAGCGCCACCACCTTTGTTTTCTTGGTTACTGTGGTGGTGCTGGCCATTGTACGCTGTCATGCTTACTGCACGCAGCCCGGATCCTGCTCCCCCTGCTGTGTGTCGCAGAAGACCCCGCCAGACGGTGGGAGCAGTAGTGTGAGTGCCGGCGGTGGGGGCAGTGGTGGAGCTGGGTCACAACCCAATAACAATGTGGTGCTACGGAGAGACCTCAAAGTGGAGCCTCACTACATTGAAGTGCGTGGGAATGGCTCTTTAACAAAGACTTACTGCTACAAGACCTGCCTGACAGCCACCTCTGGCAGTGACACTTTCATGTTCTACAATACGGGACGTCCCATCAGTGGCACCTGGGGCAGTGGCGCCGAGCGCTTCTTCACGAGTGGAAGTGGATTTGTACGCAGACTGAGTATGCCTGATGCCTCATTGCAAATCTGCCCAGAGGTGTGTCATTAATTTTTTATGTTTACCTTTGCATAACTGGAAGGTCATGAATCATCATGTTTATATGAGCTATTATTAGTGGCTTTTAAATTCATTTTATGGAGTTGGAACAATATTAGACATGCTTAAGCACATACCCCACACGACTTTTCATTAAACTACATTCGTGGAAGCCTCGTTTTGTCAGCACATTTTCAGACTGCAGGTTTTACCCCTTCCTGTGATGACTGCCGAAGTCAGAGCTCGCAGGCCTCGTTCTGCTTGTTCTGTTCCCAGTTACACTGTGCAGTCCCTCCACCCAGCTCAGCACTCACGCCACATTAGTGTCAGTCTTGATGTTTTTCAGGGGTCCTGTGTTATTTGTGATGATTCAGAGATTTGTGTTTCAGTTTGATGCTGTCATCACATATTCACTAAGAACAGGTCATGCCATCTCCACCACTTGCTCACACTGTGTGCAAGTGGGTTTGACCTAATCTCAGTGTACCAGGTTTGTCTGAGTGCCACTGTGTGTGTGTGTGTGTGTGTGTGTGTGTGTGTGTGTGTGTGTGTTTGTGTGGAGAGGGGGGTGGGTGTGTATGTGTGAGACACTGAACATATTCACTGGAGCAGTTGGGGTTAATTGACTTGATCAGACTTACTTAACATTTGTATGTTGATGTCTTGATGCTGCCTGAGTAAGATCTGCTCATGATGAAGGAGGCCTGAACACGATTCTTGCGCCTAAAGTGTTTTCACTGTGGCAAACCACATTTTGACCACGCTCATCTTTATCATCATAAAAAAATGATGCAGCAAGGATGTAGCGTGGACCTTCTTGGAATTTTGCAGTTCAAACCTTGTCCAGCAGCAGAGAGAGAGGATGATTTGTGTAGTAATTTAACATTTAAACTAAAAGGACAATGACGTAATACACAAAATACACATAATATGCTTAACTGACTACACTTAACATTTTCAACCATTTTGTGCCTAGAGTTCTCTGTGTCCAGCACTCTTGCTTTCCTAATGGATCCCTGGTCTGGCAACCTAACAAGCACCATTTGCCGGCAACTAAGCCCTCTACTTAATGCCTGACTGATTTGCTTAACATTGCCAAAATTGTATTAGCCTGATATTCAAGCACTGAGTCTGGACTTGACTATAACTAACAGATATTTTGGTAGGTGTGTTCTGCTTTTTTGACACTAGGGATCTGGACAGACTGATGGTCCAAACATCAAAACATTTTGTTAAATCCCAGATTCTTTAGATTAGGGGTCTATCTCTGGATGGGTCAAGTAAAAAATTCTGTCAGATTATCAGTACACAAGTTCGATTAGTTGTACATTGAGCCAGTGTTTGACCTAGACGAGTGTGGCCGTGGAAATGAAATTAACCTCCAGCCTCTGTTCCTCTGCCCTGCAAATTAGATTTACTCAAAGAGTCTGGGTCTACCAGCAGAAAAGACTCCCCTCAGAATTGAACTGCAGAACATAATGTGCCATCTTTATCTGGGACACTTGCTGCTGCCTGAGCAGGTTTCTTTCTTTCTTTCTTACCCAGAGTCCTTTAGTTCCAGGACTCTCCAGCCCCCTTGATGGTGATATACTTTGGCATTAGTTGTAATTTCAAATGTTCGCAAACATTTCATAAAATGCCTGCATACAGTACAGTATTTACTCTTGAGGAAAATAATATGAGAGAGTCAGGCATAATTAATGGCCATGAAAGATTAGCTCATTAAAGAATACTTACTGTGTTATCCTGTGAGATTCATATGGTGCTTTGACCTGGAAGGCGGAAACATCAGCACAAATTTGGCCAGGAGCAATGCTAGATGAATGGAAGTCATGGGAGCTGTGACATGTTGAACAGTGTTTAGTTGGACAGCCTGAAATCAACACTATTTAAGTGAAATGAGGGTGGTTTTAAATAAATTTAAATATGTTGCACTTCCCCCTTGGGACTCTTAGTCGGTTAAAATTAGCAGCAGCTAAATTTTGCTGATGATTTTATGGCTATTATCAGAGAACCAGACCATGCATTTAAGTTTCACATGCATGTTAGATTTCTCTTTGGCCAAAAAAAGATCTGAATACCACGAGTAAACAGACATCACATAAAAAAAGCATCTTTTAGTGTATTATTTATCAAGACTCTTTCCAGACATGCTCCAGTGCTAGTTTTGGATGAGATATTATGCAGTCACCAGAATTAATTTCTACTAAAATGGTAAGTGCATCCCCAAAGCAACAGTGAGGGAGGAAGACAAAATCAGACAGCAGCTCACGAGGACTATGCAGCTCAATTACACTAGTCATTTGTAAAATGTTTCTTAATGGTCATACATTTTGTGAAAATCTTATACCTTAACGGTGCTACATTCTATGCTGCATGTCCAGACAGTGTCCATTTTCTGAATTAATAGGCCTTATTTGCGTATGATTGCCCACACAGAGCACACCCTTCACACTGGGATAATACAGTGCAGAAGTATTGGATGCAGTTGCCCTGGTGATGAGGGCTCTTGCTTATTGGGTACTTATGAGGCAGTAATTTACCAGAGGGCTGCTGGGAGGCTCCGAGCACTCAACCCAGCTTCATCAGGAGCAGGCAGATTTACTCTGGCTACACACATAAAACACATAAATAAATGCCTATACAAACACACGGACACTCAGGCAGAGGGCATAACTCTCACCGCTCTCACATTTACAGAGCAGAGGGGTGAAAGACAGAGCATGCAGATCTGTCATCAGTATGGCTTTCAGTCTTTGCCCTTTCAAAGTCCTTGTGTGTGCATGACTGTGCGTCTGGGTGTCAGTGGGTGTCAGTATGTACGCATGTGTGTATGTGTTGGGGGGTTGTGGGCGTGCAAGGCAGTGTGCAAGGCAGTGTGCATGTCTGTGCGCGTTTGCAATGGTAGACACAACTGCAGTGTTCCTATTGCATCCAGAGCTGGGATGTGTACCATGATTAATTTATGAGACCAAGGCCAAGCCTGGCTCTGCTCTGTATGAGATCAAACTAATCTCTCTCTCTCTCTCTCTCTCTCTCTCTCTCTCTTCCTGTCTGTCACTCTCTTTCACTCTCTCTATCTATCCTCTCCCCCTCCTCCCCTCTCTCACTCAGCCAAAAGCCCCAAATGCTGACTGGCGATATTCTGCATCTTTGAGGGCAGGGATGCAGAGGTAAGCACTTTCCTCTTTTAACTCTTATGTGACTTTTGACCAGCTAAAAAAAAAAAAATCTATAATACACCTGTCCACCCGCTATCTACAGTCCATTCAGCCTATCATACCAATATGAACAGCCTTTGGTTAAATATTCCTCTTTACCACAAGCTGTGACATACTATCTCTGTCAGTAAATTATGGATTGAGACATTAAACTCCTGAGCCTAAAAGTGACCTTTCTCTATAAAACCTTCAGCCAGTGCAACCTAATACTGCAGATTAGTAACTGACACTGTCAGCAAAGACCACTAGTGGCTCCTCAACATCTATTTGAACCTCAAGCCTGTCCTCTTCCTTTGGGAAAAACCGGGCATTGCACTGCTCCCCTCAGTGGATGCACAGCCCTGCTCTTCTGCAGTGTAATACTATATAGGTCATCTACATTCTGAGTGCTGCTTCCCCCAGTTACAGTCTTTAAGCAGGAAGCATGAAGGACAAATGAGCTGACTGTGACCTTTCACAGATCATCAGATGCACACACACACATCTATGTCTGCACAAACAAATGCACGCATGCACATGTGTGCGTGTGTTTGCATGTGTTTTTGTGTCTCTTTCTGGGAGATGATGGAAGAAGTTGTGAAACAGACTGCAGAGGACATTTTGTACTCCAGTTATACTTGCTAATTGATTGAGTGCATTTGCATGTACAAAATTAATAGCTATTGGTAGGGCTTGGCAATATTTCAATCATCTGGGATTTTCGTTTTCTTGCTTTTTCTCGATGTTAAAGGCTGCATTATAGTAAAGGGATGCAGTTTTCTGAATTTAGTAGACTGTTGTGGCTGATCTGTTATTTGCCTTTACCTTCTTGATCATAATATTGACATTGCTAATGATTGTTTCATTAATAATCTCAAAAATGTGCGGGAATATCTTATGAAAGCACCAGTAGTCATCTTTCCTATAACATCACAATATCGACATTGAGGTATTCGGTAAAAGATGTCATATTTGATTTAGTCCATATTGCCAAGTCCTAGCTCTTGGTTTGTATCCCAATTAAGTCCTCAGTCAGGATAAGCTCTTTATATGCTTGTTTATATCCCAGTCTCAAATATCTCAATATACAAGAATTAACAGAATATCCCAAATATTACATTGAAAAAGGACTTAGATTGTATAAAAACAACTGCAAAGTGGATCAGGATTACACATGATGCAGTATCCAATCTAACATCGTCATAACCCAGCCAGGTTTCTAATATTTGGCAAATGAGCATAATCTGGTTTATACAGTGTTTTCAAAACTGTTCAACAGAATATTTGAGTGTTCCCAGTAACATCTGAGTAATTATGTACTGTATACGTAAACACACACATATTAGCCACATTTACATCCACATCAATAGGAGAATACTGCAATCAAGATTGCCAGACCACATTTAAATGGAGCCTGAAGGGTCCAACAACAATGGAAACAAAATACTAATTTTATGCATCAACATCTGTCATGTAACACATCTTGGCAGGTGACAAAAGTAGTGCAACCAAGTGAAACCAAGGGTTTTGCTGATATGAAATGAGAACAGCTGGAAATTCTTCTCGGGGAGTAATGGGTTTTTCCTCCACATGCAGTTTGGCTTTTGTGCAGAATTTTCATAATTTTATGCTAACAATGCCGACTGCTTGGGTGTGCAGTGTTCTGCTCCATCTAACTTTGATTTAATTGGATAAGTGATAATTTATCTGGTGTGGAGAGTATCATAATGTGAATCATGTCGTCGAGTCATTGTAACATGACATGGATTAACACAAATCATCATCATCATCATCGTTGCAATTTGCTGCTGCCACCTCGAAAATGACAGTGGCTGTAACACACGCAGACAGAGAGACACTCGCATCAACACTTAACCCCCACAATCCAAACGTCCCTATACCACACACAGTTTAACAACTGCAAGTCTACACCAGCAGCAGCATGCAACTCTTACATTACTGACCCACATTCCTGATCTGGACAGTCAGTGTGGAAAACTCCCGGCCAAGCCCGGCCATGTCTTATTGCCACATATTAAAGCTGTACAGTTGCTTATATAAAAACCCTGAAACCCACACTGCTCAGAATGCACATGACTATTTTGCATTCATTACAAAGTCCTTCTCAATATGAGAAGTATGTTGCAGTTTCAGAGAGAGGGACAGAGAGAGAGAGAGAGAGAGAGAGAGAGACAGAGAGAGACAGAGAGAGAGAGAGACACACAGAGAGAGAGAGAGAGAGAGAGAGCACACTGTGCTGCATTGCAGAGGCCCCAGCCAGGGTAGTTCCTCCTCTATAAGCTCTGTATTTATTATGAATGTATGGAGGAGAAAATCGCCCAGTCTAGCTTTGACTGTGCATGCATGCATACACTTGGCTTTGCCCGTTTGTTTAGAAACAGAGCATCACAAGCCCTTCCTAAAAGGAGATAAATATTTACAGTGAATCCATCTGGTCATATTTGCTCCAATTTCATTATGCTTTGGAGGGAAAGTTTGGGAATTTTTATACTGTTTGCTGAGAGAATTGTGATCTGGTTCCAGTGGCTTCCAGCCCCTTGCTTCCTGCAAAATAATGCTACAGTAAGGTGTGAAAAAGACCCCAGTATTTATGAAAAAAAAAAGTCTGAAAATTCAATTACAGAAAATTAAATTTGATTTCATTCTGATCTGTTGAGTTTGTATTAAACTACTGAAATAGAAATACACATTTTTAATCAATCTTAGGATATAAAAAAGTAATTTGTGCTGTATCAGGCATATTTAAAGCAACAATTTATTTAAAAAAAATATTTTGCATTTTTAAGTGACATAAAAATTACCCCACTGAAGTTTTAAAATGTACAAACTTATGCATGGGAGCTTTAACCAAGCTGGAGGTTTTCTGACTGACTTGTGCCTCCTAAGTGGGAGATAATGAGTCTGAAAAGTGAAAAGGTGGAGTAGGTTTCTGTGCGGTGTCTCAGTATTGCTGCCTGCCCACAACTTTGATAAACACGATTTCAACAACTGTTTTGATTCATAACAAGGATGTGATATGAATGACTTCTGCGACAAAATGAAGACAGCAGAGAATTAAAACTCTTTAGGGATTCTTCACCTCAGTTCCAAAATAAAATAAATCAGAATCATACGATGAGCTCTCCCTAGCTCTTTGAAATTTCGTGGATAGCCGAAGTTAGAGCTGTAAATTGAAAATATATGTATTGTTGGAACTTACTTAAAGCAGCCACAAGGAGTTTTTAGCTGGTTATGAAACTCAGTTTATTACGGATGCCTCTATATGACAGACATAAGCAAATGGGACCTTCAGTGAGAATATTAGTTATTTCGGTATAGTTATTCTAAACACCTGTCACTACGTTGGATTCCCCACAAAATCAGACGAAACGATTTAAGGCACAGGTTACGCATTTACATTACACATAGCATTATAGCATGAGTTGGTACAGAGATGTTACTAGGATGAGGGGAGGTCATTTCTCTTCATTTGATAGTGTTAAAAGTAAAATTAGACTTGTTGTCGGTTTCCCGACACATTTTAAAAAAGACAAGAGAAATAGAGAGAGCGCAAGCGAGCAGCGGTGGTCGAGCGAGCTTGAGAGTGAATGAAAAGAGTGAGTGGCAGTTGTGAGAACAAAGCAGCTGAGTCAGATAAACAAAAGGTTATTTTCGGATTGTTTCACGGCGGTTACGCTCTAAAGCGCAAATAAACACGTCCACACCTCCACACAGCCCTGCAGGAAGGTGCCGCATTGCTGGATTTGGTGGTGAATGCAGCCTTCACTCACTTCCAAAACAAATGAACGTGCTAACAAAGATCTCTACGACACAAGGCGACGGTGCTCATGGGAAATCCGGTCTTCATTCCCAGGAAACGCTACCGCTTTTGTCCACAGGGGCCGCTAAAATCAACACAAAATGAAAGTTACTTCTAGCTTTAAAGGTACAATTTGTACCTTTCCATTTGCACAGTCTCTTTCCACAAAATGAGCATAATATATCAGCGGGAGTTTGCAAATGTTGCTGATCAATGCCAGTCAGCCCGCTGTAAGTTCAATGGCTGCTGAGATTTCAAGCTCTAAAAACAGTCAAGCCAGTAAGAGGCACAGTGGCATACGTGTCACTGTCGCTTCTTGCAGTGTCTTTTAAATGAATATCAGATAGTCTGCCATTTCCCAGCAAAGAAGTACAAGATATATTGACAGAAAGAAAAAAACAGACTGCTAGCTGTCTATCTCTCTATGTATGTGCTCATGTGTGTAGTTCTGCATGCCTATATGCAAACAAGTATTTTTTTATGATGATCAGAGGAGAGACAGGACATGAGGACCAACAGCATTGCACAACCGGCTGCTACTCTCTCTCAGTGCAATAACACTGACAGAACTTTTGCACATAAACAGCAGCCGCATTGTGCAACCAGCTTTGGAACAAGCTTCAGGACCGGTTTAGTTGCCAAAAGAATTGCAAATTTTCCAAGATTCAGTGTGAAAATGATGGGCTGGTACTAGTTTGTTTCTTTATTTTTCTGCAATCCTGATGCTGGTGATTTTCTTTTTTGAAAGACTATTGACCCATCCTTGTATGGATAGTTATTTTTTCTCGCACAGGTGCAGAACATGCTGCCTGTTGGCCATCAGCTTTAGTCTTTGCGGTGCTCACACACAGTTTTTACCAGGCAACTTGAAGCACCACAGTGTGATCTGTCAGCCCACAGTCTGTGCTAGTTCTTTGAGGTGGGCTTGGCGTGTAGTCCACAACATAACACCCTGTAACCCCAACATTAGTTCCAACAGCATGCTAATGCAATATTTGACCGTCCTGGCTTAAATCTGCATACTCAGCAGTTCAGTAACTAAACTGTCCCGCTGTCTGATGACCGACCCTCTTGAGTGACACAGCACGCTCAGCACAGTTCAGAAACTCAGTCATATTAGCAAAAAGTAAATTTAGTTTTATTATTCCAGGAACTAGGAGCAGTGCATGACCGTGTACATCTGCTGTCACAGCCATGCTACAGTATAATATGATACACTAACTCAGTGGTTCTCATTTCTGATTCTCATGACTCAGAAAACCTGCTGGTTTTCATCCTAGCCATTTAAGCACGGACCATTTTACACCTGGGACACCAGGTGGATGCACTTAAGTACCAGGTACGAAATTAATTACCTGGTAGGATAGAAAACCAGCAGTACTTTGGATCCTGTAGAGCAGGATTGAGAACCATTACATTTTAGTTATGACATGGATTGCAGTACTTTGGATTTCAGTACTTGTGAATTTCTCTTGGAGATGAATAAAGTATCTATCTTCAATCAGTGTACTCTCTTTTGAGCCACTGGCTTTTTCAGATCATCTGATTCTTCATTATCAATGATTTCAAACAGGGAAAATATTTCTCAGTATCCTCACCTTGTAAAGATAAATATATACTATATGGGTTTGACATCTATGACTTCTTTGTCTATTTGCTAGACATAAAACATGTTGGTCAGGGTTTTCAAAATGGAGTCAAATTACCATGAAAAAAATCCCCCGTGTTATAGCTTGTGTGCTGCCTTTAACGTCTCCACTCTTATCTTTGATAAAAGTGACAGATACATGTAATTGTTCCGTTCAACTCACTGCATGGTGTATTTGCACTAAGAGCAGGTGTCCGGATGTGTCCAGTTAACCTTTATTAATGTGTTTGTGTTCCAGCTCGGTCCACATGGAGGAGTCCTCTGTGATGCAGGGAGCCCAGGGGATGCTGGTTCAGAACTGGCCCACCGTGTCCAGCGCTGCAGGTGAGGTGAAGGCACGTAGTTCAATCCCCTTGATTTTCAGCTTCTTGCATGCAGTCTGTAGATATGGTGACAAAAAATGAATAGAAATTACAGGGCTCTAAAATATTACCATTTTTCTTGCAAAAACGACCTAAATTTGAGCTTCATTAAATCCAGGAGCCCTGGAATAATGGCAAATAATTGTCTTGATGTGACTTTTAGTGCCAGCAGTTAAATCCTTTTCTGGTCATTTGCCTTGATCTAACGAATCACACATGAGCTTTTCTTATTCAAGCTGAATGAATAGTTGTTTTATTGGGAGTTGTCACTCTTGTAGCGTTCAACAATTATACGATTTGTTAAGCTCCAAAACATTCAATGTCAGAGCCAAAGTGAGCACAAATTTCACGCCAACATTAATCAAAAGCAGAGGCTGTTTAAGTCATGTTGATTGGAATTTCTTTGTGCATTATAGCCTATTATTTCAAATTATATGTTGCATGGTATGTAAATGATTTGAGTTAGAGACAAAGAAGATTTTAGTTCAAGTTAAGCGCACCCCTGACAAAATGAATGCTGTGTCTGGCAACAAGAGAGAGATTCAAAGACTGCGTATATTTAGTAGCAGAACATTGTCACATGGAATAGACTCTGATTTTGGACATTTTGTGCTGGAAGTAATTTTTCTGGAATTTTAACATTCAGTGAGTCAGTGTAGAGACAAAAAAAACAGTTCAGATAATACATCATCCTCAAAGGTTGACACTTGATATAATAATTCTGTGTTTGTAACATTATTATTGATGGCTATTGATGATTATTGATAAGCCTGGAAAATTTCATTAGGTCTAATGAGTGCCAATGCACTGTGGAGAATACAGATAAGACCTGTATCTATGTGAAAAACACAAAATATGACATCATTTGACAGCCAGGCAAAAGCTATCACTGCCTATCACCCTTACTATAAACTACCAACCTAACAAAAATAGTCTAGGCCCGTAGATGCATACTGTCAAAAATAAAGCACTGTGAATTTATTCTTCAGAGATCATTAACGTCTGGGCAGTTGGCCTTTTTTATGAGCCTTGTGAATGAAAAGCTTGTATTTTGCAATCTTTTTTAATAGACTACAGCTGTTTCAACATATTGTGAAGCAAACAAGATAAATTCTCTCGAGGAGCAAAATTGGCATCAGTACGAATAAGATCCTGTTGGTTTCCCAGGCCTTGTCACAGGCCTGTTCCTGGTTTTAAAGGTTGCATTACCGTAAAGGGATGCAATTTTTTGAACTTGATAGTCTGTCGTAGCTGTTCTGTTATTTGCGTCCGCTTGCTCGGTCATCATATCCACATTACTGATGAATGATTGTTTAACAAAAATCTCTTTTGTGTAAATATCTTAAGAAAGCACCAATAGTCATCCTTACAGAATAGCCACAGTGTCAGTATGGAGGTATGTGGCCAAAGATATCAAAGATATCATTATCGCCCAGCCTTATTTGATACATATCTTCCCATAAAAGGGCCCAGCAGCAAGGAGAGGCACAGACTGAAAAAGGCAGCTACTTAAAAAAACAAATTAGTAGGCCTGGTTTGTTGGCAACATTGAAAATTTAGAGCAATGCTTTAAAGTGTAAATAGAGTTGGCATCAAAGATGGCCTCTGCCTCATCATTCTCAGCAGCACTGGCTTGAAGGTAAAGGCTAATAAAATTTGAAGGTGTTAGATTATTTCAGGAAAGTATAGGAAACACGTTGGGGTGCGGCTTTTGGTGGTAGACTAGAAGACTCTTCTGGCTGTGACGGGGTTTGGAACATTGTTAGCTGTTCTCTCCCAGTTTCAGCCCAGGCTTCGCCCATTGATTTCCTGTCTGCTTGCAGAAATTAGAACATAGCAATGAGACTCTGGAGTGGAGGCTAGCATCACAGTCAATCACTCAGCAAGTCAGTGAAGGAGCATGTCTCGCTGTCAGTGTGCATGTGAATGTGTTCTCTCTGTGGGGAAGAGAGCTGGGGAATGATGAGAGAGAGAGAGAACCTATCAGTGCCCTGTGTTTCTCTGCTCGTTTTGCTGCAGATGTGTAGAGCACATGGAAAGCTACCACCCTGGTCTTGCAAAGACTCAAATTATGTCTTAGAGCAGAGTGCACTGCAGACTTATCGGAAATGCCTTGTTGCGGAAGAGAGTAATGTGTTAGGAGTGGCTCAGTGCTAAGGGCTTGTCATGTATTGCAGGTTAATCTTTTTCATTATGCATCAAGAGGTAGAGCCCAATTGTGTCAAATGTTCATGTTTCATGAGGCAAATTGTTATTCTGATGAAGTTGTGTGTTGTGTAATGCATCTGAAGGTGACATTACTTCCTAAATTGCATTTATGTAAGTGACCCATGGCACAGAGGAGGGAGATACGGTCGGCTAATGCTGGACGAGGTGAGAAGCTATTAACAGCAGTGAGACAGGACCATAATGTGGCGAGATCCTGTAACATTCAAAGCAATTTGGGAGAGGAAGCGGAGAGGAGGCACATAGGGGGATGGAGAAAGAAAGCGAGGTGTGGGGGGATGGAGGAAGAGAAAGGTTAAGAGGATTGGCAGGTTCCTGCAGTAGTGTTGTTGCTAGGGAACGCCATGTGACCTGTTGCTAGGCAACACTGTCTAACTGAGAGATTGCTGCAGCAGCCGCACCCTCCATCAGCAGGGAGTGGGCGAAGGCAGTTTCCATGGCAACCAGTCATATCTCTGAATGGAAGATTTAGAGACAGAAAAAGGAATGAGTAGGGAGGGGAAAAGAGAGGGGGACTTGGCAAGGACAGGTATTAAGAAGAAAGAGAGGGCATGCAATAATTAGGAGCAAATATTGCAGAAAAGAATGATTTAGGTTGATTATTTTTCATATAAAATACATGTCATGTAATGTGCATGTTCACATGATCCTCAAATGTGTGCATGTGTTAGAGCACATGAGAGAGCTTCAATTCAGATGGAAGTGTAACTTGGACTAGACAGGAAATGAGACAACCTATTTTAAATGTAGGACACCAGGTTAGGAAAAAAAAATGAGGCTTGAAACACCCAGATATCTAGGTATCATGGTAACCGACTCACAAGGCGCTATATTGACCTGCTTACTCGCAGTTACACAATAAGCCATTTCAGATGCATGTTTCCTGTGAAGTATAAGCTAATATGAAGCACTAGCAGAGTTACAAATGATCCTCCATGTTAGACAAACAATGGCTCTGGTTAACTGGGTATGCACTCCTGCACGTGTCATGACCTGTTCATTATAAATTAATTTTTACTCATATGCAACTACCTAGAGGAATATTCTTGGTGAATACATGTGCCAGTATTATAATCAAAAGTGTCAAGGGGTTAAGGTGAGCCACAGCCAATGAGGAAAGCCCTGGGATGCCCCAAGACACTGAGACAATATTCACTTGATTAGACACTAGGCAAACACTTGATATTTAGACTCTGCATTGGAATATAAATTGCTTTTCATCAGGTGTATATAGGAACAGCCCAAACTGCAGGGTTGTGAAAGTGTATGATTTTCCTCTCTGCAGGAGCTGAGCAACATTACCATACACTACGTGGAGTTAACTGCCAGTCAGTGAACCCATATTGGTTGATGGTTTCTCACAGCTTTAGAAATATGATTTACAATAAGGGACTATTTTACACAGCAAAAAATTTTTAAAATATAGCTCAAGCCCTGTTTATTACACCAACCATGATAAACTTCCCAATGCTTGATTAAGTAGGTCATAGCCTAAATGCAATAGCCTGGCCAAAACCATTAGATCACTGATCCGATAAGCACTGTAGTCAAAGGCATATTTGAGGACACAACTCTGCTGCCAGTCCAAGTTGAAAAATTTCCAGTATCAGAAGCGGCTTACACTGCATTTAAAAACAAATGCTTTGGAGACCGAAAGGCCCAAAGGTTTTTGGGAAACAGTTGGACTATTTCCTCTTGATGGTCCAAATTCAACTAATTACAGAGGACCAGTCATAAGATGAAATATAGTCATTCCTAATCTGTTATGTTTATTGTCTTCTCTCCAATGTGTCATATTGCCACATGTAATTGGTTAAACTCTTGTCAGCAAACTTGAAATAGGTCAGAAGATCAGATATATAACCACTATTTATCATTGCACAATTTCTACATTTGAAGTAGAGCAGTT
>OMKZ01018090.1:0-23967 GCA_900302535.1 Neoniphon sammara | reverse complement strand
ATTATAAAACCTAATCCACAAAACAGGTGTTTTTGTAGTCTCTGAGACTAATGAAATCAGTCTGTCTGTCCCAGAGGATCTGTCTTTAGCACATTTTTATATTTTCCTCAGTTCATTTATTCTACCCAGAGGTGTTGAATTAGGGAAGGACCAGAACATCTGCCAGTTCACCAAACCACATTTGACTAAACCCATACTGCACAGGGTTTTTCCACATTTCTTTTTTGGACACAAACAGTTCACACATGTACAGCTAAGAAAAAAGGAAGATACCAGGCTGTGGGGAGATGAAAAGTGGAGAAACTTCTTGTCAAAATATCTGAGTAAGAAAACTTATTTTGACTGGAAACAGACAGAAGGTGTGATTCTGCACAGCACAGTACCTTCTCTGCCTCCTGGACTTCACAGATCTGCTCTCCAGTGGCTGGGTTGTAGACAGGGAAGACCTTCCCACTAACCGAATCCTGCCACTCATTGTTGATGAAAATCTGCAGGGAGAAAAACAATGCAGTTTTCGGTTAACAGATGCAAAACAAGACCAAATGTGAGACTGGAGCACTGATGCCATGATCATGACTCCAGAACTTTCTCTTTATTGAAGGCTCAAGCGGCTGTGGTGAATCTAGAAGGGCTGTGAAGCGGTGAATGTAGTTTTTTCTTAGGAATTAAATAAAAATGACTTAAAGGTGCATGATGCACAGTTGCCAAGAGCTGATTTCAGTGAGGACTGTTTAGACTCAGCTGACAAAAAAGGATAAGATGTATCTTTTTTTATCCCCCATGGGGGAAATTCATTCATTCATTCTTTATTTATCTTTTATCTGAAGATGAAAATCATGTAGAACATAACCATCAAATTATGTGCTTATTCCTCATTTTTTGTCAGTTGAGTCTAAATGGTCCTTGCTTAGATCAGCTCTCAGCAGTTTGCATGATGCACCTTTAAGTGGAAACAATGCAGAGATGTAAATTCACTTGACTGCAGCGATATTTGAAAATGTATGGAGCTTTGAGAGGGAGATGATGGCAACAGCTAATAGAAAGTAAAGAAGGCCTACTTTCGCTATCTTAAATAATTGTGTTAACTTAAAATATCATTTGATTGTGCTACACTGATGGCAGTGAGATGTTTGTAATTCAAACTGTAAGACCAACAGTCCGCAGGCAGCAGTCCTTCCTGCTGGTGCTTCTAAGGTCTTGTGTAAGGGATATGGGAGAATCTCTGGAAATCTGGACAGAGATTCCTGCCTGTCCAGCATTGCTCTCTGGGGAGTGCTCCACCATCCAGACAAAGGGGTGGGGGGCAGATAAATCCCTATCAGAGCCCAGACACCCCCTCTCCCTCCCTCAAGCACAGACACACGTTTCACAACATCACTGCTCGTTTACGAGATCATAAAACACGTGCCGCGCTTGGTTTCTGTGATGCGTTAAAGCAAGCCTTCCGTTAAACAACCGCCTGGGATTCCAAACAGGAAATATTCAAGATCTATTAAGACCAAAAAGAAAAAGAAATGTTTAAAGAATAACAAAAAATGGGAATTGCCTCAAAGAAAAACGTTCTGGAGAATGTTTCCCATGGCGAGCCCATGGCGAGTTGATAAAAAAAAAGACGGCGACGTGCAAGGTGTGATTTGAAATTGCAAACTTAACTTACGTAAGAGTTAAGTTTAAAAAAAAAGAAAAAGCTCCTTTCTCGCTGACATGTTTAGATCCATTAGGCAGACTACTCACACACTGTTTTTAATGGCTGTCAGTCTGTCTGATAGATAGAGTGTAAGGAGAACATCTGCTGGCACAAATCCCTCTGTGTATACATATGCTCTTACCGTCCTTTTACTTTAGAGGAGTACAGACACACGAAGAGCAAACCTGAGAGCAGGGTTCAAGTGTCCCACTGGCCTCGGCCTCCCTAACTCTCCGCCATGTTTACCTCCATAAACTCCAAACTTTAAGTACTATTTAATTGGCTGTAAACTGTTAGGCGTGCTTACTTTCGAGAGCAGGTATAAAAGCAGGGAGCAGGGAGTTTGAAAACTGTTCAAGTCACAGCACACACATCACTCCACCTCCCTCCTCGTCTTCATTCCCACGGCTGAAACTCTGCACATGAACAACTCGTGTGCAGACGTTTGAGGTGTTCAGTATCTGTGTGTACCAGTCCACAGAATTATAGTTTACAGACTCATTCCTCTCCTCTCCCATTCCTTTGTACTAGCCCCCTCCACCACACACACACACACACACTGACAATAGATGGACACAGACGAGAGTGGGTTCTCTCTCTCCTGGCCCGGTATTTTCAGGCGCCTTGCATCAGAGGCCACCTTTAATCTGCCGCTCATTAAGGGCACTCCATAAAATTGTCAGTAACGATAAGGAGCAGAGGGCCAGCTACAAAAACAGAAAGTCCTGTAGAGCACAGAATTAGTTTTTAAATTTATAGGGGCCACTGTAGTGGGGCACCCTAAATCAGAGGAGCCCCCTGACAGCCTCAACAGTCTGAGCAAGAATGCAGACCATGGGTAGCTTTATGCATGGCGTAACCCCTCTCACAAGACGCTGCTAAAGGAGAACGGATGAAGCACGAGAACAGTGGACCAGGCCGCCACCTAAATCATGGCCAGAAAAGGACAACTGTCAGCCGCCGTTTGGCTCGGCCCTCTCTGGGCTCGGACTGGTGTTAGACTTTTGTCTCGTTCCATTGAGAGACTTGATTAAGATGACAGGACTAAGAAATAAATCAACTCTCAAGGTTTCTTAAAATTGCTTTTAGGATCATTTGGAAGAGGGGCAAAGAACACAAGAGTGAAAAACCAAGTGCAAAAGTGCACATTTTCAAATGATAAATAGTGTTTTCTTTCCCATTCCCTGCGGGGCCATTACTATCACCTCACATGATGGTTTCATGTTTACAAAAATCAGTTTTACCTACAAATACTAAGAATAAACTTGGAGCCCAAAGACTGTAGGGTCTTAATAATAATATCTGTAAAATAAGCCATTTAATACTAAGCAATCAAGGCTTATAAAATGCAAGCCCATTATATCATTTATCCCATGATCTGTTTTCAGATCTTGGCATGACAATGTATGAAATGGAGTCGCACTCCAATCTTCATGCCTCTTGAATGAAGTAAGTAAATATTTTGCACTGCTTGCACTCAAAAACGAAGACAAACTGACCAAAAACAAGATATAATAAACACTGAAGTAGAACAGTAAGCAGACAGACCAAGACTTTGTGCATTGGGCCACAGGGCAGCTGCTAACATTTAGCAACTCCCATGCTTTTCTTTTCTGTCAATCACTTCATCTAGCCAGTCTGGCCACTTCAATCATAAAAAAAGATGAGAAATGCTGTCCATGAGCATGTTTAAGCCTAAATTTTTATGCCTTTATATGGTCACTACACATTTCAAATCAACTACATGGAGTTTGTGCTTATTTAGTCAATTATTCATGGTGTTTGAGTTAGTTTGACCGAGATACTGTAGTTGTCTCTGCCATTGTCACACATTGTAAGATACTGTGCATTTTAATGAAAAATAATGACTTGTTCATCTGATATGTTTACTTACACAATCGATCTTAGCTGGGTTTCTTGTGATAATAAGTTTACTGATTTTTTTCATTTTTTAAGAGTAAACTGCAATGGGAAGTGAGGGATAGAGGGCTATGCCAAAATACTTACTACAGCCAGCAAAACATCTGTTTGGCTGCTTGCTTCTTCTCACGGCTCAGATGCTTGAGGCTAAAGGAATATGTAATGGTACTCAGCGTTTGTCTTTTTTTGGAGGGGGGGATATATATGTGTGTGTGTTTATACACAACACGCCAAGATTCCAAAGCCAGACGAATCCTAGCCGGGCACCTGCAACCCTCGTCTGCGCAGGAAGTTTCATATCCTCTCCTATCACAGGACCTCTATTTCCTCTCTCTTTCTGGATAGGTTTCAAAACATTTATAATTACTACTGTTACAAGTGAGTGGAGAGCATGTGAAACTGGAGACCAGCTGGTGTTTGTTCCCCTGCTCCTCTCCACATGTCTGACACCGTGGAGCCTTTATGTTTTTCATTCACACACCCAGAGACAATGCCACCCTGCACTCCTGGGTTTGGCAAGGGCGACCTCGCTGTCACTGACTGGCAAAACGTCTTTGTTTCGTCTGTGTGTGGGCAAGTGGTGAGAGAGTTGTTCACCCTGACTCTAAAGTTATGTGAGAAACAAAAACTTGACCTGCGGCTGTGATTGGAAATAACTTCTTATTCACTTCCTGAAGTAGTCAGAACCATGGCGCTCAATGCACAACACTGGAGTGCCAGTTAGTGGGCTTATATGATGCTAATGTCTTAGTGCCGTTTTGTGCAGCTTGAAAGACTTGTTATGCGTTACAAATGCTTTTTCCAGATGAAAATTACTGTCTCTGACTGCAGCAAAGGGAATGCCTAAATCCTTGACAGATTCTGATCCAATGAGTTTATGTTTTGTTTTATGATTTAAGTCTTTTTCATGGTAAATCATGTCAGCAGTTGAAATCAACATCCCAGGGTGCATCCTGAGCTCTTAGCCAGCACGGACGTGGTGGTTGCGAATCAAGGCTGAGTTTTTGACAGATGATTTTCCATTTTTAAAAATTGTAGCAGACCAGAAACTGGCAAAAAAAAACATGTGTTAGAATAGTATAACGCTACTCTGATATAGATATTATTTATATTTCTATTATTATTTAGAAGATATACCTATAGTAGACCCTTGTTCATCTAAAATCCAAATGAAATGTTCAAATTCAGTTCAAGACGGAGCAAAAAACACATTTGGATTTCAAGACAAGCAAAACAGTATCATTTGCATTCACCAACAAGCAAATTACCATGTGTGCACACAATAATTATTATAATCACTATTATTATTTATTTAGTATGTCTGAATTTTGGTGAGTTAGTTTCTTTTATTCTTTTGTTTGTTCTCTAAATTTCAATTTGCAATTTTTTTTTTAAAGAACCTCAAAATAATAAGTAAAAATAATAATTTTCAGGAAATATCTGCACTTATGTCAAAGGTGATGGTGTTGTGCCTATGAGTAAACATCTAGAAAAGCACTTGTGTCTGCTGGGTCTTCGGCTCTGTGAGGAAAGAGCCTATTCCAACAGATTTATGAAGCCAAGTGTTTTTCATGATGACACCATAAAGGATTTACACGTTGCTTGTCAAGTGGGCTGCAGACTGAAGGTACGGGAAGTTAACAGGGTAACCTCCCTGTCACTGCTCTTCCTTAAACAGTGATTAAGAGACAGGGGACATGATGTTGACGTGTCTGCTAAGTCGATAATTTACACTCGCTGCACAAGTAGGCATTTCACACCAACGGACACATTAATGGCAGTGCACACTTACCCTGTCACAATCAAAGATGTGTGTTTTAGAGAGTACGTGGCCATGTGTGTGAACAGGGAGATTGTGTAAGCAGAGAGCGAGGGGGTGGGACGGGGGATTCTAGCTGTGCTTGTTGTGATAAATCATTTAGTTGCACAGTATCCCCTAACTTTTCCTCTGTTTGATCTTGATCGCAGTAAGATGGTGGTTTTGAAGTGAAAAACTCCAGAGCTGCAGGTCAGACTCTGGCAAGGCAGGGCCACTAACCCACACAGTGAGCCAGGGTCATAATTTACACCCTGGTGGACAGCGCCTAACATTGGGGAGCCCCAAGCCTCCATCTGTACTATCTCAATCAGTGACAGATTGATGGGGCCTCTTATTCATCCAAACTGAGTGGACGTCTCTGCATAGATTACTTTACAAAAACACGGGTATTCAACAGACAGGTTTCTGCACAGGTTCCTATGGTGAACGTGTACTAACACCACCATGGGCACAGCAACAAAGAAAATTTACAACTGTTGATTAGATTAAGAGATTCATTCCAGCACAACTGAACCAAGCTGCTGAATTTGGTCCGTGAATCTGTTCCTGTATGCTTGTGAATGAATTTATAGCAGTCATACAAATTTGCACTGTTCTATGTTGTTTCCCCGTTGGAAAGTTAGTGATAAAACTAAATGTGAATTACAAGCCAAATTCTTTCAGCCTTCATTGCAGCATCTCCATGCTTATCAGTGAGCTAAACTATAATCACGCCACAGAAATTTAAGTTTAACATTAACTTTTGTTGCTTCTGTTCTCGTGCTTTAGAGAGAGGTTGGTAGTGGTGCTATTGTATCAAAATAAAGACGAGCAACGTCAACTGGCTTTTCAGTCGCTTTTTGCAGTTGCCACAAACCACCACTTTTACAGACTGCTCTTTCAAAGCCAAGCAAATGAACCTGAGGTGTGCTTTTTCAGTCCTGTAAGATTTATCCCACTAGGTGTCTGGTTTAACAACTCATAATCACTGAGTGGTGTGAGAAACCACCAAGGCCACAGCAACCACCCAGTAAAAAACAGACTAAGATTCCCTTATTTGACTTGATTATTCATACAACAAAGTTTTTTTCTCCACTTTTTCACAAGTGAAAAACACCAATAAATAGCCATCAGGCAACTCTAATTTATGGCTTCCTTCATGGTACCATCAACCTTGAAACAGTTTCTGCCTCTCAGCTGTTTGAGCCCTGCAGCAATAGCAATGTGGGGGTAGGGGATAAGACAACCAAGAGCAAGCTTTCCTCTTCATGGTTTTAGCTGCAAGAGGAAAGTGGTGTGAAAAGTGTCCGAGCTCTCCTTCCAAAGCACAGGGAGATACAAGTCGATTATTCACAGGACCCCCATCCGCACAATTTTATATACATGCACACAGCAAGGAATACAGCTTTACTGACACAATCAAACAAAGTGTCTTTGACGGTGAGCAGTTCATGACTCGGTGAAAAGGACAAGGGGCAAGCCTCGACTGCAATAACACGTTTTTATCTCATACCGCTCTGGAATTGAAGCGAACCTGTTAAGTAAAATGTCAGCGATATCTACGTTTCCATGGCCTCTCAGATGTAATCTTTGCCTTGCAAAACAGAGAATGGTCATTTTGTGTGTGCACAGTCATGGTGACTTCATAGTTGCAACTGATCAAGACCGTTGAATTCTTATGTAATGAAGAAAAGTTTTGTATTGCATGAGACATTTGTAATTCTATATAAAAAACAATATCTGGGGGAAATTCTGTGCTATAAGTATGCAGCTCCATCCACTCGCCTAACAGGCCAGTGAACAGCGTTCCCTCTCTCCCCAGCAGCCAGTGGGGTGGAGAACAGGAACAGGGTGTGAGGAGAGCCCACGCCAGGGGTGCCCATAAATCAGGGCCCTCCTGCCCCCTATGTCCACCAAACCAACAGGGACTGGATGATCCAAATTCCTGGGGGTTAATTCACCAAGTCGCTCCCTAAATTTTCTCCTGTACACGATTGTGTCCATTCTCTTTAAGCAACACTCAGCACTATTAAGGAATGGAAAACTTATAAACGGCAGAGCGTATGGAGCAGGCATGTACAATCCTAGCTCTCCCTGCTCTTTATGGTACTGTAGCACTGTGCCCTTTGCACTTAAAACATTGAGGTTTGTGTTAACGCAGAGCTGTTATAGCACCGAATGAACTTACACCACACTCTCATTAATCTGTCCTCTATGAGACGTGCCCTTTAATCTCACAATCATAATAACACTTGTTCTGCAACTAAAAGACCCTAAAAACTGCAGTATATCCTGGTTGCTTCAGCTGATGATGAGTCTTCACACCAAATTCTGCTTAGAAAGTGCAGCATTACAGAAATCCCACACATAAAGGGCATGTTCATGCTAGTGTATTAAATCGCTGACTTAAATTTTCTTTAAGGTGTTCCGATAAGTCCATAATGTGAAAAAACAATATCAAGACAGTTCACAGAGATGTTATTACAGACAATAAATATGCTACACAAGAATTAATAAGAGCGCTTTTTTCAATAACCTACAGAATGCATGCTAATTCCACATTCATGATGGGCCAAAAGTCACATGAAAATCACACAGGCTTTAAATCTCTAATAAGTTAATAAGTTAGTGTTTGTTTGAGTATTTAATTCTTCAAATTATGCAGTTTTATAGGTTCTTCTATTTATTCATCTAGATGGCAAAATGTTGAAACATGTTTCAGAACATAGATCCTGTGTATCCTTACTTATGGCTAGATATTTTAATTAATGCTTATGATAAAACAAATCTATTTACAGTCATAACTTCTGCACAATTTATCAAGAGGAAAGGGTCATGACTTAAATAATGCCCTTTGTTTGACTCAAACTAATTTCTCCAGGTGTTTCTGCATCCCTTTTCTTCAAACCCACACACTTCTGAGCAGTTGGCAGTGGCTGTAGTCACCCAAAAACTGCTCTGGTAGCACAATATGAGGACATTTCTCACAAAACATGATTTTTATGTGTGAGAATGAGACAACATGAAACAATGTAACTGCAATACCTCATTCAAATAATATGCAATTTTTAAACTGTAGTAACCTGAGTGTTGTCACACTTTAACTCCTTAAAAACCTGTCATCAATAATATCATTAAAAGAAAGACCACGAGACCAGGTAGAAACTATCTTGAGTGTTAGTGATTGTCTTACACAAAATCAGCCTTTCCTATTGATTCCCATTGTGAGTGTGAGCAAGCTTTAATTAAACATTACCACAAAGTGATTATATATATATATATATAAACTTGGGGATGTATTCACCACAAATTGTTTGTAGTGAAACATTTTATAATAAAGCCTGTACTGAAAATTAATTAATTAATTAATTAATAAATAAATTATTTTACAGTGTTCTAATGATATACTTGTTGTTATTTTTAGTTTTGTTAGCTGGGTTGCCCTTTAATTTTTCATTTTATTTCCTAAATAAGACCACTTAAATTAAAAAATAGATAATTTGCCCGTGGGTCTCTTATAATTAAGGTAGAAGCCTAAAAGGATAGGCTATAAGCATGTTTCGTAAATACACCATTTTGCATTTCAGATGCTATATGAAATTTAAAAAAATAAAAGGAAGAAAAAAAATCCACATAAAGCAATAATTAGTTTGTCTTAAAATCTTTGTGTTTCTCTTAGAGCGTGTTCTTAAACACGGTCAAACTTTGACACACCCTTTCAAATGTATTGAGCCAAGTTAAAATCAAGATAGCTGACACAACAAGGTCATTTTGCAGCCTGCCAAATCATAATCAAATCATAAATCAGTAATCAGGTCTGATTATAATCTCCATGATTTCATCTTTGGGGTGCAGGCTTTGGACAAGTTTAGCTATTTCGTGGAATGACGCAATGACTTACAGCAGAAAAATGTGATTATCCATTGATCATCCACATTTTTAAACAGTCAACTGAGAAGTTAAAACAAGTAAAAGGATCTCCACAAAGGAAAACTCAATAAAAATTCAGTCAATATTATTGCAGCGATCTACGCTGAAGTTGTAGTCCATGAGAATTTGAGGGAGAAGTCTAAGAAGGCAGAGTTAAACTGAGCACATGGACATGCATGGAAAAAAATTATGAGAAGGGATTTCACACGAGACATCGTCAGCGTAACGGGTCTAAACTGGAAGTTACATGTTATGTAAAACACACAACTTTATCACCTATGCGCTCTTATTTTGGCAACGCGGTTTGATACTGTACTGTCGCTGACGGACTGTAACTTTGAGTTGAGTAAATGTAACCTACATCAGACATCTGCGAGTACAATTTGTCGTTATATACACACAGTGCAAACTTTCCGCGGCCGGGCTTTAAGAGTTTGAGTTAGAAACAGACCTTGGTGTACTTGATCTCCGGGTTGGGCAGCGGCGAGGGCATCAGCTGGAGGGATGCCATGAGAGCAGCGGGGTCGCTCTTCACTTCTCCAGGGATCTCGATCTTACTGGAAGTCATCACGTCCGTCTCCGCTCCGTCTGCTGTGCGTCTTGGTTTTTTTCTACAGATTTCTGATTAGGACTTTGGATTCCTTCCTGGGTTTATAGCCAGGTGTCAGCCGCGGTTCATTTTCATTGGGCAAAGAAAAGGGCTGTCCTTTTGAAAATTAAATTCGTGCATTTACATAAACGACCTCAGCCATGCGTGTTAAGGAGGAGAAACACGTCCAACCCACCCACCCAACTCCCGACAGACCGGAGTTTCCACTGCTTTCACTCACATCTGATGTTTTGTAAAGATACTACAGAAATTGATATTTTGTCAAATACTATGTGAAACACGGAACAGGCCCGCTATGATCCGCCTGTATGAACATGGTGCTGCGCATTGATATCACAAGAAAAAAGTTTAGTGTTGAAGATTATGGCAGCAAAGAATGAAATTGGATAACATTATCTGCAATTACAAATATATAGGCTGTGATTCGTCTCAGCTTGAAGACTTCTCTGTTTATTGGGCTGTGAGGCTTACATGATAAGACAGGTTTGTGAAGTTTTGTAAAGGCGCATTTCTTGGTGAGAAAAAAAACTATGTTACAAAACTTTAGTAAAGCAACAGATTATTACAATCTACTATCATCATATTCTACAACCTATATGAACTTCTGAAATAAAACACACATGCTGGCACCAGCATATTTTACATTTTTGCCTCAGTGGACAAATGCCATGAATGCGTAAAACTACTTTGCTCTGTTTGCAACAATCACCATGTAGTCTGCTGGGCTAATACAGCTTCCCCACGGTGTAAGATGTTATGTAAATGTAGACTAACGATTGCCACCACTTCCTAGTGTGTTGATGAGAGAGATCTGTCCTGCAGGTGATAATTCCTTCTGGCACCTCCCTTAAACCTCTCAATAAACATCCACCATTTAACTGGAAGTCGGCTCAAGTGAGGCTGCTTCAGCCATCTAAGGGAATTAAAGCAAAGCTACACATGCATTAACACATCCACAACAACTGCATGTCCCCAAACATTCATGAGCTGATTGAGGTGGATAAATAGTCAGCCAGTAGTTAAGGCTCCAATTTGTGTTACTTAACTTTTTAGCCTGCAAATTTGCGAACATTATCACAAAAGCCTATCTGCGATAACCCATGGATTCACGCTTGTCAGGTGTTAAAATAGTAGCAGCTGAATCCAGTGAGAAAAGCTATTTCCATTTGGTCAGTGGGAGGAGAGGAATAATAATTCAGCTTCAGTGCAAGCTTATTAAAATCATCTAAGAATAATCTTGGCAACCAAAGTGGAACAGTCTAATAGCTTTGTAAATTTTGGATCTTATAATCTGAGTGTCTTGACAGGACAATGGAGTGTGGAGACAGATGTAGGCCTATAATTTGCAAATCCCCGGAGGATGCTTTTTCTCCATCACCACATCACCCTTTTTTCACAGCATGGGCGACACTCTCAAAGTGTCTGTTTCACATCAAAGAGGACAAGCCTGAAAAAGTGACATTGATTAATGTATTCAAAACATCCCATCCTATCCCTGTCGCCTCACCTCTTCACAAAGCACAGTGAACAGGAAGATAAGACATACCGGGAGACAGTGACAAACTTCAGCCAGCAATTCAAATGTATTCATTGAGCTCCCTCTGTTGGATGAACAGGGTCTCGTCTGTCTCAGCTTCATGTTCTGACACTGATACGGGCCCTGCAATATTTTCCAAGAGTGGCTTATCAAGTCAAATAATATTGTAATGGAAACATGAGATGGTTACATGAAAATTGCCTATTATAAACTATCATAATTGCGAAATGCCCAAGGTCTTGCAGCAACCGTGTAAGGGAAGGTTGTCGGTTCAAATCCTCGAGCGCGACGGGAAAGTCTCGATGGGAGACGACCAGCGGGCTCACACACACTTTCTAATGGCTGTACGTGAGGGGAAATAGAAAACTTCTCAAAAAATGCAAGGAGGGCTGGACGTCCATGATGGGACCAGTAAGAGCTTCAAAAACAAAAGAAGATGAGAAGGACGACGAGTGATGGAAGTGAAGAAAGAGGGAGTTATAGTGGAGAATTGTGATTTTCAGTTGATGGACTTTGTTTTGTTTTGTTTTGTTTTGTTTTTTAACCTAAACTTGGCAATACCTGCATATGGATCACGATCTCCACGGCCCCAAATAAATAAATAAATAAATAGACAAAAGTCATAATAGATAAAAGAAGACAAAAGTCAAGATAACGATGTCATTTAAGTGTTACATTCATTATCCTCCTCACTTCAAGATAGCTTGCTTGTTTATGTATTTAACTGTGGTGCTGTAACATTAAATTTCTATGTCCATTATTAACTTAATTGTTCAGGTTGCTTGTTCATCAAAGGCTTGTGGTCAGGGACAAATGTGAAACAGTTTGCTTTGTCGGCAATTTTTCCCTCAACCAAAAACCCTTTCCCCCCATGATTTCTCTCCTCCCAGATGGACTGTTTCCATAGCTTTGTTACAAAAGAATATTTCGAAAATTGCTAGGGAAGATTTTAATGCCAAAAATGAGCAGCGCACCATTTTAAACTGATGAACTGACTGCTACCAAAGAGTGACTAACAATTAAATGGGCTACTAGTTAGTGGCTATTATGAGCCTGTTGTTATGGCAAGACTGAGAAATCCACGTCAGGTTACATTCTGTTTTTTTTTTTTTTTTTTTTATTAGGCCTATAAGCTATAGTGTTTTTGGAGTTCATATAAATGAGGCAATTTTTACAACAATAAACACTGTATTTTCTATCCGCCTCTGAGTATGAATAGCAAGCTTTGTACTGGTGAATGGTCAACCAAAAAACAATTTCACCATGACGTCTAACAATAAATATATAAACTGAATGAATAAATATATAAATAAATCAGAATAACTGAAGTAGCCTCAGTTGTCACATGGAAAAGGTTTTTTCATTGAGCAAACGGAATACACAAAATTCTTAGCTTTACAGGATAAATACAGTAAAACAAAGCAGTTAAATTTAATAAGTCAAAAGTTTTATTTTTTAAGAATGTCTGTATTGCTGGTTTGTGATTTTAAAGGTGATCATGGTTGGAGATGATGGGTTGACTTAAAACAAAGGGAATAAGCGCGAGCAATTTCTATATCTTCTTTAAATTCAACGTAACAAAATATAATAAGGAATATTGCTTTTCCTTAAGTGTGTTTGTGGCACTCAGCAGAGACTGACCTTATCATCTTAATGACATTATTACTTCATAATTTTCTGTGGCAGATAATTATTACTATGGTTTATCCTGTGTCACAAAGAAATAATCATGCCTAAAGGCGCGCATTTTAATTGTAGTGTTATCTGCCAAGTCTGAAACCTGCGTCCAAAAAGTAGACCCCTTGTGGTTATGACGGGAACAATAGGAGAAGCAGAGGAAAGCTTAGCGGACATGTGAGCCTGGTGAGGGCTGCACGGCACAAGCGCACCGAGTGGGAGGCGGCTAGCCTATATAGACAATTAGAGAGGCTCACTCATACTTGTTTGCTGTTTGTTCTGGCCGGAGTAAGACATCAAGGATTTGCAGAAATATGGATCATGAGAGGAAGAGAAAAATGAAGGAAAGATTTGCCTTGAGGCAAGACATCTTCAAAGAGTTCCTGGCTGAATTCCTGGGAATATTCGTCCTAATAGTGAGTACCTCTGCACCTGTCATCTACCTAACACAGCCGCTATTATGATAATGAGGTGTCAAAGTGACTCCCGCGGGACGTGAACTGCTGTCTTCTGTGTGTCTCCATAAACAGATGTTGCTGTTGAATAGTATATTCTGACAATAATTTATATTCTCTTTGATTTGCTCATCTATATTTTCCTCCTGTTAAAGACAGCATAGAAACCATAACAAAGTATGAGTGACACAGGAGTGTTTTTCCTCCTCCAGACAACTCACCCAAAAGTCCAATTGAACAGAAATTATAAACCATTACAAGCGCAAGTTACTGTCCTCCAACATAAGCTATTATTATTATTTTTTTTTAAACTAGGCAGGAAATAAAATAAATCAAATGACCAAATTTACTCTTAATACAGACTGGGAGTTCTTGTGTTGTTTCCCATTTTCATTCTTCTGCAGAATTGCCTGCTTTGCAGTTATTTTGGATTTCTAGTGTAGACTGTCCTCACCCTCCACCTGCCACCTCTGAGCTCCACCTGTCACCTCTCTCCTTCTCTCTCTGTGCAGTTTGCTTCTGTCTCAGCAGGGCTTAATAAGCCTGTGTTTCAGTGATGCCACATCAGAGGAGTTATGAAGCCTCCACAACAGGCCCAGTTCGTTTTTGGACGACTGCCCTCCTCTCAACACTTTTTGTCTGAATTACTTCTGTCTTTTAACAAATAAGTGGGAGATTAATTATTTTCCAAGCTTCAAATTGGACAAATTGTCTGTGGCAACCACAGGCTGTTGGGGGACAAGAGGGCTAGTGTTAATGGAGAGGATAATTGAAATAATTAAAAACAATGAGCCTTTCTACCTTCACCCAATGTGTCCTCTGTATTCTTGTTTTTGTCCTTTCTATCCCAGCTCTTTGGATGTGGGTCGGTGGCCCAGACGGTGCTGAGTAAAGGGGCGCTGGGGGAGCCTTTGACTATCCACATTGGCTTCACTCTGGGAGTCATGATGGCTGTCTACATGGCAGGGGGAGTATCAGGTAAAAATAACACACACATACACACTGGATGTACACATATTGTAATAGCTCACACTCAGTGGTCTTGCTTTTTACATTACATTACTAAATCATGCAGTGGGAACACTTTGACTCTGGGAGCACATTAAGATAAATGTCCTTTTTGTTGTTCAGTATTTTTCTGCTTTAAATTCAAACGTCCAGGCGTTTTTAGAAAAATATAAACAAGGAAAATGGGTAAGCTGTCATTTCAACAAACAACTTATCCGTACGTGCCTCAAAAAAAAAAATTTGGTTCAACAACACGTGCAGGTAACAAAGGTCACAAATCATTGTTTGTCTGTACTGGTGATGTTTTATCTTATTATGATCTTTGGCCATTGATGTCTGGCTGTGTTTTTGCTTTCAGCCATTATAAGTTAATCTCTGTCACTGGTACCTCCATTCATAATTACAAGGCATCAAACATTTACAAAAATGTGAAAAAAAGAAAGCTAAATATACTGCACTTTCATCATGGATCAATGACACCATTGCATCAGCTCAGTGATGTATATCCATGCACTGACTGAAATAACCATACAGTAATGGACCATGAAGACCAATGTAGGTCATTGTTGTGGACTTGTAATGTTACGTAATGGATAACATACAACATTTAGCAACCTGTACTACAGGGCACTATAGTGTCTTGTACTGAAGGGAAAAAAATACTGGTGGCGAGGACAAGAATAAAAAAATATAGGGTTTGGTTGAAAAGAGACCTATATGCCATTATTTGATGACACTCTCCCACAGGCCGGCAGCTTTTCAGCATCAGTGGCACAAGTGTGCATGCAGGCTGGAAGTGTCCTAATGTGCAAAGAGGACTTTATTGGGTGCATTCCTTGAGGATTACGACAAGGAAAGCCCTCTGTACACCGCCAGCCGTGATAGGGATAGTGGGAATCACTTCTAAATGTCACAGTACCTTGCATGGACTTGCTGAGCCAAGATGGTGAGTGCCTGGAAATCAGCAGTCAAGGGTTTAATTATGCCAAGGATTGCAATACACAGGCTTCATGTAATGCGTTGATGAGCTGTAATTTAAAATGACTGTGATACTTATCAGCACTAAGAGGGAACTGGAAGATCATCATCAAAGGTTGGCTTTTTATTTTAACTCAGAAAAGATAATCTAAGAGATAATCTGAGCGCTATATGAACTGTGATGACTGTAATATGAGCTTAATTGAATGTGCTTACAACCTTTAAAAAGGCTGAGTGTGAGCTCAGTGTTGGACAGTTTCTCCTTCCATGCACTATCTTACTGTACATCACAAGGTTTGGAAACTAATGTTTAAGATATATTTGTGGAGATTTAAATCCTTCACTGAAAAAAAGAATTTCTCATTGTGGTACATAGGAAAACAAGGCTTTTCATCTCAGTGTTACCGTATGAGATGGCTTTGCTGATCATTGTGACTCATGTAGCAGTGCTAGACGCCTCCCTATGTTTAATGAAGGGGGTTATAAAGCTTCAGAGGAATAGTGGAAAAGCTTGAGGAGGAGAGTGAGGTTAATATATGGAGTGCTTTTGCTGCATGACTGGGCCATTCAGCCCTGGGGTCCATGGAGCAGTGGGAAGCCTCCACACTGTTCAGTGACATCTCTGATGATGATCATAGGTATTGGACTAATGAGCTTTACTGGGGCATGGGTCTCTAGAGAGGAGGGGGTCAGGTGTGAGAGGCCTTGCTTTCGAGGCTTCCCTGGCAGCCTGGCCCCATACGAGAGGAAAACACAATTGTTTTCACTTTGTAGTCTCAGATTTTAAATGACAGTGTACCGTAAGTGTGACACATCATGGCCACTCTAATGACCTGCAGTCTACGCGTGCCTTAAGCAGATTCAGGGAGATTATGTCAGATGCAATTCAGACAGGCAGTTTTAGCTGGTTGTCGTGGTCAGTGTTTGTGAACAGGACGGGGAGATTAACAATGGGCGCATGGCTGATACCCCCAGTGGTGTTACTGCAGTGAGGTCAAAGCCAAGATCCCAGAGTGTTAAATAAATGACCCCTCTCTGCCACCATAGCCTTGCAAAATTTGGTTTGAATGTTCTCAAACACGCCTTTTGTTGGCCTACATAAAATATGCTCTGAAGGCACTAAAACTCCAGGCCTGTCTCTTGAAAACTGCCTGGAAGGTGAGATGATCAGTTAGCATCAATGATTTTGAGTCCCAACACTAAACAACCAGCCGACCACCCGTTTAAGAGAATAATTGCAGAATAATCAAAGATATTCACCACCCTGCACACAAACTGTTCACCTGGTGCCATCTGGCAGGAGGGACAGCAGCATCAGTGCTCGCACCCGTAGACTGGGAGACAGCCTCTACCACCAGGCCATAAAGCTCCTAAACAAACTGTGAGCCTTTTATATTATCCAATACTTTGATGTGCAATAGCTGCTATGTGCAATGATGTAAATAGAGTACTCACAGTTAGAGTCAATACATCAAACTTAAATGTTATATCTATCACTTTCTGTCCTGTGTGCAATTCTGCCTACTGTGCAATACTGTGATATGCAATAGCACTGCATCTGTAAGCACTGCCATTACTAGTACTTAAATACTCATATTTACTTAACTTATTAGCCTTATTCTCACTTTATTAGCCCTATTTTTACTCATTGGTCTTATGTTTACTTGATATTAGCCATATTTGTACTTGAAAACTGTGTTAGCTTATTTAGATATTTGATATATATGTTTAGATATTTAGATATTTGATATAAATTTCTAAATGCTTGTATAAGCCCTTTTCAGCCAGGTCATTGATCTTTCCTTTGTTTATTTTTGAATCATTCTATTCCTTTATTTAACCGGAGGAGGGTTGGTGAGCACAGATGCTCTTTTTCAGCATTGGGTATTGAGGGATCTCTTCCTACTGGCCTGAGGGCTCAAACCAGCAACTTTACAGTCACCAACCTCTAAACTTAAAGCCACAATTGCCCCCTTTTCTCAGACTTTTGCTGTTGTTTTTTGTTGTTTTACACACATTTACAAAATATATCACAATTTTAAATGCACTTCTAATAGAAATTTGGTGTGACTTTTTTTGTCCATTGCTCCAGGAGCCCACGTGAACCCTGCAGTCTCTCTGGCTATGGTGATCTTAGGGAAGCTCCCTCTGAAGAAGTTCCCTGTTTATGTGGTGGCACAATTCCTGGGTGCCTTCGCTGGATCTTGTGCTGTTTATGGGCTGTATTATGGTGGGTGATGTGTAAAAATATCTTTACCATCTGGTGACCAGAACCACATCTGATAAAAAAAGTGGCAGTAGCATGCTTTATTGTTTTTTGTTTTTTGTTTCCTCCACAGATGCTTTGATGGAATATACCAATGGTGAATTTGTTGTTACTGGTGTGAATGCCACAGCCAACATATTTGCATCCTATCCTGCCAAACATCTCTCCGTTGTAAATGGATTTGTAGATCAGGTAAAGCTTTCTCTGAGTCATCCATCTCTGAAGACTGTGATATACCAATATGTGTATGTGGGTTTTCATCCTATATTTGATATCCACTAGGAGAAAACATGGTCTTATAAAGTGATAACATGAATGCAAATCATTTTCTCAACTCTTATACAAATTGCTTCATTGGGGTTTTGATTAATAATAATAACATTTATTTTTTCCAGTCAAATGGATTTTTGAAATACTGACTGATAGGAAATAATTTCCAACAAACAATATTGATAGCAAAGATTTTGTGTTTCTACAAGCTTCTAGAGTGTACATGCATGTTTGAGCATGCAGTCATGAGCATAATACCAAGCATAAATGGACATATGTATTGCTTGCTGAAGTATAAACAATACTGCTCTGATGCTGAAAATAACTCCCATCTGTGCTTGTTGTCCATGAGTTAAGCATGCACGTGTAAGTTTGTGTATTTGTGTAGGGGAACGGGACATTAAGGAGCCAAAGCAGAATTTGTAATTTAACTATTAACCAAAGCAAACAAATATTCATGTTTAAATCCTAGATTTTCTTGATGTGTTCAAGAAATGAATACTATGTTCTGATAGTGATATTACATAGTCTTTTCACACTATACAGCCACATGGGGTTGTATTTTAAAGCCTTCAACCAGGGGAAAGGGGAAGCCCCATAATAAGCTTATGCAAAATAACAGAGGGCAGGGCAGAGGTCACCACTACACACAAGGTCATGGAGAAACATGCACTCAAAACAACAACAGAAACAATGAAAACAACAACTTATTTTGCACTTTTTTTTTTACCTTTCTCTTTCACAGCCCAGCCATCACTATGTAGTAATGAATTATGTGAATGCAGGTGATTTTATGGTAATTGACCGATGTTTTTTTATTTATTTATTTTTTTATGTGTGTGTGTGTGTGTAGGTAATTGCGACTGGTGCACTGATTCTGTGCATCCTAGCCATCACTGATGGGAAGAATATTGGCGCTCCAAAAGGCATGGAGCCTCTGTGCATCGGCCTGATCATCTTGGCTATCGGAGTATCTATGGGTCTGAACTGCGGCTATCCAATCAACCCTGCGCGAGACCTCGGCCCGAGGTTCTTCACTGCTGTGGCCGGCTGGGGCATGGAAGTATTCAGGTGATTTACCATACCAGTCACTGACATATTAAAACAGGAAGGTTAATGGATAAAAAAAATCAGTTGAGACACCCCTTAGAGGAAACTTATTCATCCCTTTTTCATTGTTTGTTTTGGCTTCTATAAAGTCTAACATTCGGTACCAAATTGGGATTAATATCTGAAATATTCATGAAACAGCCTCTGAAAACTGGAAGAAGGTATAACAGGAAAGCCCTTTCTTAAGCATGCCACCTGCCTGAAAGAGCTAGAGGTCCATTACTGCTGGAGAGTTACAGTAGATCATGTGTGATGAGAGAAACCAGGGACTTAACCAAATGGCTCCTATGCCTCTTTCCTATCCTGCAGGAAGAGATCCATTTGTAGCACTATGTCTGCTCTCTTGACAATCTAAATTAATATTTCAATGATCACATGTGTGTTTTCCTGCATTTTGAAATAAGGTTGTTGGATTCAGTGAAGAGAGAGAGATTCTATGCATATAAATATTAAATATTCAGTGCTTCATGACTAAAACGGCACAATTGTGTGTTCATCAGTCTCTTTTTCTCTCCCTTGATTTTCCTCCTCCAGTCTTCATAGCTGTTCCTTGTACCATTTGATTTTATTTATACCAGAAATGTGGCCATATTTTAATCACTTTTGGATACACACTAAATATTTTCTTAAGTGATGATGGGAATAGCCTGAAAGAATCATATGTAATCCATTCATAACCCTACTGTAACCCTACTTAAGATGCAAATGAATGGCCTCACCATTAACTTTTTTAAAGGAACTTAAAACCTAAGACAAATAATTATGTCTATCCTAGGTTACTGTCATGGATTTGTGTGAATGGATTCAAATAATGTTTCATCTATAGTATTCTTTTATTGAAAAGTTTTGCTATGGCAGTGGCCTTACTTCCCCAGTGGTAATTAGAATATCTAAAGTGACATAACTAAAGCGACATAACATCTCCCTGTTAATTATTATTATTTTATATCCTGGGATTTCTCACATTCCATAACTGAGCAGGTATAGGATGACAGAAGAAAAAAAGAGGAAGAAAAAATTGACCAGCAAATTGAGATCTTTGCTATGGCTTAGTTCCTTATATCCTGACTCGTCAGTAAGACCTGGAGATACTTGATCTCCTCCACTTGAGGCAACTGCTCACACCTTTTTTTGAACCCTGACCCTCATCCCAGTCACATCACACTCAGCAGCAAACCATTCCAGTGCACACTGAAGATCACAGTCTGATGAGGCCAACAAACAGCATCAAACAGATAATTAATTTTTTTTTCACTCCACACATTGGATGTGCCTCGATGTCACAAACAGGAGACGGGACAAGGCACATCCTTGTCAGCCTCTCACTTTGGAAAAAATGACAAGAATGTGAACATAGGAGTGGAAAACTCACAACAGCAGCCCTGGTACTCAATACCCTTACTGGAAACCATGGGAAGCATAGTAATAGGCATTTTCCAAATCCGCAAAGTGGATGACCCCTTGATTATATGTCAAAGGGTAAATTGGCCCAGTGTTTGTGACCAGTATTAAATCCACATTGTTTCTCATGAATCAAAGCCTATTTGGCTGTAGTCTCCTTTTCAGCACCTGGCTTAAGTTTTCCTATGGTGGCAGAGCAGTGTGAGCCCTTGATAGTTGGAACCAGGTTGGAACACATCCACTGGTCCTCTTTATAATGGTGGGGACTGCCACCCCTGTTGGCAAGTCCAAAATCCATGCGATATTGAAGACGCCTTGTCCCCCACAACACCCCAGTGACATCCAAAGCCTTCAGCATTTCAGGATTTGATCTTATCCACCCCTGGCACCATGCTGCTGAGGAGCTTTCTAGCTACACCTAGTGATCTCCGCCAAGAAGGCTCGGACCTTCCAGATTCTTCCAGCACTGTCACCTGAACAGAGGGCATGTTTGTCACATTTAGGAGTTCCTCAAAATGCTTCTTCCACGTTCCTTGCTGAGAACAGTTGGAGAATGACTTACTATTTCCTGAGTCGCTGTATGGTTTACCAGAGCTCCTTTTAGGCCGCTCAAAAGTTGTTCTTCATAGTCTCTCTGAAGTCCTCGTACATGCGGACTTGTGCTTCTGCAGCTTCAGCAGTGGCAGCCCTTTTTGGTTTGCTGGTAGCTCTCTGATGAATCATGAGTTCCGGCCTGGAAGCCCTCCTTCAGTTTGGCCTGCCATCTGATCCAGTTCACCACCAGATGTTATCATGTGACAGCTCAGCCCTTCTCTTCACGCACCTGTCCAGTGCATATGGCTTCAGATCTGATGAAACAGCTCTAATGTCAACGATCAACCTTATACCTATGGTGCTCTGGCTTTTCAAAACCCTCCATGAGGTTTTCAAGCAGCGCTAAGGAAAATTGAGGATGGGGATACTGGGGCTCATTCCTGAGGCCAGTCCTGTGAGTGGTGCTTTCAGGTGAGCGTTTTGTGGCCAGGTGACCCCTACAGCTCAGGCAGACATTGCCAAGAAAATGCTATGTGGGGCTGATGCTTTGCGAACTCATGAGGTTCAGGTATGTCAGATCTTGCCAATGGGAAATTGTTCACCCAATGTGGAATGTAAGTTCTTGGGGAGAAGGAGTCTGAACAGTTGAGGTTGAGAGACAATACATAGATATACTTGGGCTCAGCTCTGAACCCAAAGCTTACCTGCTCAACAGTTCAGGGTGAGACGTGTCAGGTGTGTAGAAGTATTTTCACAAGCTCCCCCAGCTGGTTGCGGCACAGACTTACAGTAATGCAACAACAAGTTGTGGAGTTAATGTACAAGTTTTTTATGGTACTCAAACTTGAAAAGTAAAATTTCTAGGTAACTTGTAACTGAGGGTGTTAGATAAATATGATGGGAAACAAAAAGAATAATTGTTTGGAAATATAGAAATGCAAACTTATATCATTAAGTAGAAATACACACATTTCCATAAATATAATTCAAGTAAAACTAGCTGTAACATTAAGTAAAACAAACAAGTAAACTCTGTTGTGTCACATAAATATTCCCTTGACTCTGAGTCCAGAGGGCAAAATCACTGTGTTCATGTGCATTCAGTTTGCAGTTGCATAAAGAACATGCAAGGCAAATAAGCAACACAGAACAACTTATATAATCTATACAAAGATAAATTTGTTACTTACTAGAGGGCATACAGGGATAGCAAGGTAAAAAACAAACAAACCTGAGTATAATGATTGTGGAATATTTTATGAGGAACTATGAGGATTATTTTATTTCTCTTGCAAATAATGTTTCCACTTTTAATTGTGTGTTAATTGTAAAAAATACATGTTCAAAGAAATATGAACACATTTTGCTAAAGTACGATAAAAAGGATTTAAAAAGAAAAGCAAAGAAAGAAAGGAAAAGTGATTGAAAGCACAGTACTGAGTGTCGGGAATTGGGATTATACAGATACAGTGTCTGACCCCCTTTACTCCCAATACCATGGCTAAAACTCTCACCAGATATCTCATATGAGATTATAAATGTACACTCAAGATTAATTTGCTCTAATGCATATGTAAGCCTTTGGTACTCTCAGGTTTATATCGTGTATACACTATATACTAAATCTGACATATAATCTGACCTTGTACATTCATGAACTAAGTACAGCAAGTCTCTGCAAAAATGCATTAAGTCACATTCACATGTCAGGAGAAATGCAGGGAAAACCAGAAGCCTTTCACCTAAAAATTTCTAAGTTTTCCATAAAAACACTCTTGCCAAGTGGAGGACCTCTTTACTGTAAATCCCACTGGAGGAAGTAGGAAGTGTAAAGGGTGGTACTTGGCTTCATGCTATGTCCACATTGTGTCAATGTGACCCACTGTGTGTCTGTCTTATGGTCTGATCATCTTAGCTGCGGCCATAGATTAAGGTCTTTAATCCAGCAGCCTCCCTTCTGTAGTCTACTTCCACTTCCTGAATGCTTTCTGGAGGTAAAGATGACCCGCTCAGACATTTGTTTACTTTCCTGCCTGTGCCAAGATGCGTCACCTCTGTTAACTGAGGGCCTTTCACCTGCAGTAAAGGCTCCAAACAGCCACAATGCCCAGCAGGACACTAATCTCCCTCTGGCAAAGTAAGAGAGTCCTTTGAGGTCAAGTTGATCGAGCAGTCTGTGCAGTGAGAATGAGGACATATGCAGTAACACAGAAAACCAGCTCCCTGTAATCTGGGATAACTGTTCATCATTACAACTAGCCTCAAGTAAGATGGTAGTAATAGTCTTTAGCATACATGACCATACAGAAAAAGACTCAATATGCACTTCACACACTGAAATAAAGGGGATTAAGGTTTCAAAAGTTCTATCAAGGCATGCTTTTGTGTAAGTAACAGTAAATTATATTGTTTATCATTTGTATTTTCTCATTACGAGTCACAGAAATTAATTACAGAGGACCTGAGCATGATTAGTTTGTTTCTGGCGATAATATTTATGCAGCATTTAGTTGTTTGTGATGCAACTTATGTGCATTAGTTTATGAGTAGAGTGCACTGAGTTGCAATACTGTCTGTGACATAAGGTAAATAGCTGAATGTGTGTGTGTGTGTGTGTGTGTGTGTGTGTGTGTGTGTGTGTGTGTGTGTGTGTGTGTGTGTGTGTGCAGGCTGTCAGGCTGTCTGCTCACAGAGGAAGGCTGTGCTTCTCTGGCCTCAGCTCTGAGCTCCAACCCCTCCCATCTGAGAGAGCTGGACCTGAGCTACAATCATCCAGGAGACTCAGG
>OMKZ01018089.1:43320-54837 GCA_900302535.1 Neoniphon sammara | reverse complement strand
ACACTCAAGCAGACTACAGGTTCGAGGGGCATCGGAGAGGCGAGCCAAACACGCACTACCAGCCAGAGGGACCAGAGCGGGATACAGACGAAGTCCCATGGGCGCAGGAGGGCGATCTCCCCCTCCGCTCCCCCGGAGGGATGCCCCGTTCACCCAGCTTCCAGAGGGCCCAAATGTCTCCCGTCCAGGAGTTCACCTTCCCCACCAGCCCCGACAGCTTGCTTCACTACAGGACGCAGTTCCAGGAGCAACAGCCCGTCCTAAGGCAGCAGCTCCCCCAGCTGTTCGGAGGACCACACTACAGGCACGCACAGGAGGCGTTCGCCATGCAGGAGTCCATGTTGCTGTGACTGGAAGAGAGAGAGAGAGAGAGAGAGAGATGGAGAGACACTGAAAAAAACTAAGGCGTAGTCACTGACACTGTGGCAAAGACAAGCAGTAGTCCCTGTTAGGAACCTCGTTTTGTTTTGTTTCCATGTGCTTTATGTGTGAAGTACTGACCTTCTGACCGTCATGCTGCATCGTAAAGTTGCAGGACACACCAGCCTCTGACGTTTTTACTGATCACTTAAAAAAAAAAACTGACTGAAGATTTTATTTTATTTTTGGATGTAAATCATTAACGAGAGGTGACAGTATATATCTTTTAGAGTCTGAAATGTACAGTAATTTTTTTTGTTTATATACTGAGTTGTTAAACTTATCAGTAGTAGGGGAATGTTCTCCTAAAGAGCAAAACTCAGATGTATTTTCTTTTTCCATCTTTATTTTTTTATGTTAGTTCCAGATATTTACATTAGAGGTTGATTTACTCTATATGCTTGTGAATATGTTATTTTTCAAAGAGAAGAAATAATACTATATCAAAAGATAGAATTTGAAGCAGTGACGATTGAGTCATTGTAAGTTATGATTTCCATTTCAAATTTCGAAGCGCCTCCATTGTAATAAGACCAGGGTTGTTTTTTTGTTTGTTTTTTTTCAAGGAGATAATTTTGTTATTGCACCGTTTCAGCAATAACACTCATTTCTTATCAATTGTTGTGCAATGCATTTCTCATTCCTACATGAAGTACAGTGCATTGGGTATTTACATGTATTTTAGGCCAGTGTAGTTTTTAGTGAAATTCCCATCCTAATTAGAGGCTCGAGGAATTGTGAGCTATTTTTCAAGGGCTCCTACGATCTCATTTTTGTTTGTGTGTTGTGTTTTTTTTTTTTTGTTTGTTTGTTTTTGTTTTTTTTTGGTTTGATGGTTTTAAATCCTCTGATTTATTGTGTAACCATAGGTAACGCAGGTTTGATAGTTGCAGTACTGTATTTTCCTTCAGCTCACGCAGTCGGCAGCAAGAGATGGGTTTGAGGTAGTATTTCAGTTCAATGCAGCAAGTTTGCTTTGGTTATGTCTTATTATTCGCAACACTGTCATATCAACTACTGTTCAGCTACTGGCACTTACTACTGGTATACGCAGTCATCCCACACACATACACACACACAGACACATACACACACTACATAGTCACCACTGTGTAAGTCGCACATTTCAACACTTAAGCAAGTCACATTCTGTACCCTCAAACATTTGTTTTGAAAAAGTTAGCATTCTCAAACAGTATTGTTGTACTGTTTATTACATTCCCTTAAGTTATCTTTTTTGTTAAACAACTAACTGCAGACCATTCTGATACTTTGCTTAATAAAACAGATGGGGTGAAAAGGAATTGGTGGATCTGTTATTGTATGGGTGTAAATGTCACATCATAAAGTCACTAGAAGTTGAAAATTATCAGCATGCACATTCCTGCTAGATTTTTTTCTACTTTTTTTCCTTTTGCATGCCTTGTCCACTCTTTAGCATATTCTGCTCCCTAGTGGAGGAACTGGGTATGACATTAGCTGAACAGAAAAATTTATTTTAATGTCACATGCCTACAGCATGGAAGTGAGATTTTGAATGTTTCCAAATGAGTGAACATACATACAGGATAGTGGGGGTTCATGTGTCAGACCTGCCTATGTAACAATAAGTTATTAGATCTTGCTAAAAATTATGATTCAGTGACACAATCTATGAGAAATACTGAGTGATAAGATAAATATCATTCTATTTTGGCCAGATCTCAAATCTCAGCTCTTGTGTGCCTTGAAGCCAATATTAATCCTGAGATTGGATCAGTAAATATTTAGTGTTTCCCCTCAGAGACGATAATAGCCATATCTGATCATAACACTCTGACGACCATGATGCCAAGAGGCATCCAGAATTAAAAACAGTGTAAAAGGTCGCGGGTGTTTTTTCTCAGAACTACAGTCCAATTTCCAGCAAAACAAGATGGTCAGAGAAGAATGGCTGGATTTACACACAGCCAAAAAAACAAAACCATGATTCCCTGATCATGTGTGCCAAATATGATAAGGAGATTTACAGATAATTGTTTCAAGTCTCAACCTGATTTCTGGGGATTAGATTTAAAAATGTCCACGTTTGATCTGTTGTGTGGCCTGCCAACTTTTGTCTGGGCAGTCAAATTTTTCTTATTTTCTTATTGGGAAAAGTAAAGCCAAAGATAAGGTGTCACTTAGAGCTACCCTCAGTAGTGGAGTGAAATACTGGCAGGTTTACTTGTACATAAATAAGAAGGTGAATTAAGAGAAGCATAGCTTGTAGGTAGCTTGATAGGATCAGTCAGCATTTGAGGTGCACCACATCCATTCAGTCCCCTCACTCCCATGCTGTTGTTGTATATCTTTTGAGTATGTATATTAATAAGGTGATGGAGGCATCAGAGGCATATCTTGTCAAGAGCTTTGTGGGATGAGCAATACTTGGTGAACAAAATCCTGCCTCTGATGCCTGTCTGCCTACAGCCTGCATGGTAATGGATGTTTGTTGACAGTAGTGTGAAGACTTACCATGGATTTGTCATCCTATTTATGTAAAAGGAGCTTAAAGAGATGCTTGTGATGCACCAGGATGCTGCCTTGAAGCCCAGCCCATAGCTGTGTCATGTTATTTTTGTTCATAGTGGGAAAGTTTCATAAATAAGTGGAAAAATTGGAGAAAAGCTCACTGTGATAAATACTTGGTTGAACCACCAACACCTGAGATTCTCAGGTTTAATCCCTAATCAGACACAACTGTTATTACTAAAAGCCATCCTGTTATTAAATGTTGGCGCTGCTTACAAAGCAGCTCCATAGTAGAAATATATAATTACAGACTGGCTACTATCAACTACTAACTACACAGTGGCTAGCGTCACACAAAGCCAAACAGTGACTGAGTCTTCCAGCTGAAACTGCAAATATTTTGTTTCAAAATCTATCTCCTGTCCCAACCAAGTATTGCTGCTGCAGAGGTGGGCTCAGTATCATTTAATTGCATTTGTGTTTGGAATTTTTGTTGATATGAAATCTAAAACCCAGGCACAACCTTTGAGTACCAAAAGTAGTTAACGTACAAAACATGTTTTTTTCCTCTGAATTGTATAACTTTCAGTGGGGTTGGCAGTGATCCACTGAGTGCCACTGATCCTAACTTTGCCCTGATTTTTTCTTCATAGACCTTGCAACAGTACATCTGTCAGCCAAGTGATCTATTTGGACAGCAATGAAAGACAGGATATTCTCCAAAAACTGCCTTTTTCTTCATGAATAAATCCAGCCATCTAGAAGAAAAAATGCTGTACCCTTGATACAAAACATTTACATCAACTCATCTCTCTTTCATTTCATTTTTATTCTGAAAACATACAGATTTTTAAGTATGGCATGCTCAGGCGGTTACTGCTGCTGTGTTTGAGCCTTGACGACCCAGATGACCACATAGGTCGATTGCACAGACAACTCACAAAAGTAGTTTTGGTGCCTAAACCAAACGGCAACAGCTTTTAGAGTTGTATGGCTCATATTAGTTGGTAGCAACAGTCGACCTATGTGGTGGTATGGGTTGGAGGATGTCTTGTTTTTGTACCTCCACTCTTCTGATCTGCACAACACCATCACATGGCATTGGAGCAAAATTGCAACCTGATGCAACTGATGTGGTGACACGATGCACTGGAACACCTCAGACTTATTCCAGTCACCTCAGAGACTTAGAGAAAATACTCATGAGCTATCATTCATAATAACTCCAGTTCACCATGTAAGATGAAGTTATATTTATCAAGCCTTCCTCAGCAGAGACAGCAGCGCATCCCATGCAAAAAAACAGCTCATTCATATTTTTTCATTGCACATGAATCAAATGTATACAATATAAACTGCCAAATCTGTGTCCTAATCGCAGTCAAGTACCACAGACTGCATGCCCCAAATAATCACAAAGCATACCAAAATGAACAAAGTACGAAGCATACTATAATTAATAACAAAGAATCTAAGTGTATGCAAAAAACTATAAAGTATTCCACAAAGTACCTTGCTTTGTGGTTCTTTATCATACTTTGTTGTCCTCTTTGTTGTTGGTCGTGGTAATTGTGGTACTTTGGTTTCTATGTAGTACTTTGTGGCTCTGCACAGTAGTTCGTGGTGATCACTAAGACCTCCAATTCAAATGTACCTTACATTAGACAGATATACTGAGCAGTGTACTTGAGTTCTAGTGAGATCACAATTGTCATCTCAAGACCATCGGACCATCTCAAGTTTCCTGTGTGCTATTAATGCATTTCTTTCTCATCTCCTCACCATGATCTTGCAAGGAACACACTGGTCCAGGTACTGCTGAAAATTCAAAGCTTGCATCTTTCATGAGATCTGGTGAGTTTCATTTCTACATACAGTATCATCATCTCACTGTTTAAGGCCAAACACTGAACCCACAAGCAACATTACAAACATTTCCCAAGTCTTACCAGTTGTGCGGCCTAAACGTTTCAGCCAGAATGCCTTTGAAATTCCACATCGAATGACCGAACAGCAGATTCAGAGTTTAACAATCAGTATCATCACTAGAGCACTACAGTAATCTCCTGGGGTAAAAAATAAAAAACACTCCATCCAGTGCAGCATCCATCCATCATTCATGGGCCGTCTCTGCTGTGTGGTTCCACACTGGCTTGCGTTTCTCAAGGAAGGCTCGGATGCCCTCCTGGCCGTCTCTGAGAGCCAGGTTGTCCACCATCACCTTGGAGGCGGTGGCGTAGGCTGCATCCCTGCCTTGTGCCATTTGTCTTTGGGGTGGGGGTTAATATGTTGAGGAGAGCATGTAAACATATCAGCATCAAGGTCTCGTTTATCTTTTGTTTTTGAATTTTATACAGATACCTGGACCAAGAGTTTCTAAGTGCTATATAAAGACAACTGGTCTTGCTTGAGGTTCTAGAAGACATTTCGCCTCTCATCCAAAAGGCTTCTTCAGTTCTAACTGACTGGTGGGGAGTCCCAGGCATTTATTCTCTTGCAGGGTCATTAGCACCTTGATAGTGGTTGAGGAAGCCTTTTCAATAAGAGGCGAAACGTCTTCTAGAAACTCAAGAAAGTCCAGTTGCCTTTGTGTAGCACTTAGAAGTACCATGACCTGGATTAATGAGAATCTTCACAGACATATTGGACCAAGAGAAATTCCTTGTACATTTGTTCTTGGCAAATAAAGTTCTGAATCTGAATCTGAATCACTATGTGACTGGATATGACACTGAATAAAGGGTTCTCAAAAGTTTGGATCCCCAGTTACACACATACGTTTTGCTGGGGACAGCTAGAACCCCATCAAGGATCCCCCAGACCCTACTTTAACAAACCCTGACATAATCATATACAGTATACAACCACTATATACAGTGGCTGCCTGGTCCTTGAAGAGCAAAAGACCCTCACCTATGGAAGGTGGCCTTGCCGAGGGCTACAACAGGTTTGCTGGCCTGACACACCCGCTGGGCTATGGCTAATGTCTCCTCCTCCAGTCGCTCCTCTGGCACCACCTTACTGACCAGACCGTGCAGCAAAGCATCTTGGGCTGAGATGGGAGTTCCCGTGAAAAGCATTTCCATGGCAACCTGGAAATTAAATGTGAGCACAAAGGTGCATCAAAAATATGAGGTAAAATAAAACTTTAAAATGTCCATGTGGTGCAACTGTCAGCACATGGGAGGTACTATACAGAGCACAAGCACCAGTTCCAATATTCAGGGTTCCCTCACATTTTCAGACAAAATCTCAAAAATTTTCCATGACTTTTCAAGGACCCATAACAAAATTTCCGTGACCATTCACAATCTATAAGTACATGAACAGCTACAGAAAGTCAGACTTGCACATCAAAACGTTACATGGAAGATTATCCATGGAAGATTACTGTGGATAATTTCATTACAAACAACAAAATTAAATTCCATGCCTTTTCCAAAACTTTTGACAATTTTACTTAATTTCATGACTTTTCCAGGCCTGGAAAAAAATGGGGTTTTAAAATTCCATGACTTTTCCAGGTTTTCCATGACCATGGGAACCATTTCAAGTGGAAATGCATTCATTTAAGTAAGAAAATAAGTTCTGACATTTTAAGAGTGTGCAAAATAACAGAAGAGTGTAGTGAGACAAAGAAATGAGTGAAAATATGTACAATATGAACATAAAACTACAATGAAATATATGCAGGATGACTGTCAAATTCTAAAAATAAAGAGATATAAACAATACACAAATGAGAGAAAATATGGGAGCATGAAGAGAAAATTTCTCAATTCACAGCAAATGTACATTGGATACATTGTGTATTGTATTCATATTAAGATGTTTACACAAGGCCATACATATGTACAGGAAGTGATAAGACAAGACTGGGGTGTTACGTGATAATTTTATGGGCTATGTAGCAAACCATGAGGACCAATAGTAAATGGAACAACTTGTTTACAAGTGTCAGTGTCCAGGCATTATATTGGAATATCCCAGCTATCTTATCCAGGTTTCCCATTGCCATGGTAAGAGATTATGCAGGTTATTATGAATGGGATATCATGTTTCCCTGCGGCAGCTCATAAATTTTGTGGTCTGCGTAAGCTCAATTCTGCATAGTCTCTTGGGATGAAACTTAACTGTGTTAATTATACCCTGAAACACATTAAAGGGACGTTAAATGAGGTTTTTAGTGCCCCACTGCACAAAATGACCATAATATATCTGTGGGGGGTTGACAGGATTGTTGTTCAATATCAATGACTACTTCATCAGATTTCTGACTATCAGAAGTCACTTTATAGCTGTACATTGTTTTAGAACAGAAACAACCCACTCAATGGAATGTCAATGGAAGACTCCCCCAGTTCTGTGGCAAAGAATGTCCATGTTGTTGCAGTTCCTACTGGTTGCCAATTTAGGTCAGTACAAGTCATATATCACTTAAAGCCTCATTAATATTCTTGATTGTTTGGATTGCAAACTGTATTACAACACTGCAATCAAAGATGTGAGACTCTGGGATCCCACAGCCATGGGAAGCCCTGAAGAAATCATAATATGCAGCCAAGAACCAACATAATAAAAGTGGTTCAGACTCAGCATCTTTCAGTGTAACTATAACTAGCTTACTTTACTAGCAGGAGAGGACAGTCAGTCCAAAATTCTGTTTATTTGTGGGTACATGGATACAGAGATATTCACAAGCAAATTGTTACAAGGTGCATAAAAACAGCCTATCCCAAGTAAGACCTTAACTTGAATATGAGATGCATCAAGGATACTTTGCTCTACAGTTAGATATCAGTTTGCTGATATATGGGGACTATACTGGCCTTTCATTAATGATGAATAATGAGCAATATATTTATTACATATATACTGTAAAACTAATCAATATCACGCTAGATTGTTAAACGTGTACAGTGTAAAGTTGCATTAAAGTGAGGACCCTTTAGACTCAACCGACAAAAACTGTGGAGCAAGCATGAAATTTGGCGGTTGAGTGTACATGGTTCTCATCCTCAGCCTGACTCGCTGATAAATTATATTTATTCCATGTTTTTGTCAGCTGAGTCTAAATAGCCCTTATTTCAATCAACCTCCAATAGACCTTTTTCACAGCAGCCATTTTCCCATGAATAGCAGGTAAACACAGGTGTTACTAATGGCAATAATTAAGGCCCAACAGAGCCATGGTCCTGCTATTGTTCATGCATTACTAATGTCATTAGTAACACCTGTGTTTACCTGCTATTTTATATCAAAATAGCTGCTGTGAAAAAGGCCAGTTTTTGCACACTGTGCCTTTAAAGGGGAGACCTTACCTGAACTGATTCTCATGTGACATTTTGATTGGATTCCACAAAACTAAGTCTGAATATTATATTTTTACGAATACTATCCTGAGATGCTAACCCACATGAGACAATTTCATTTGTATGGGTTTATTTCTGAGGCTTTTCCACCCTGAACAGAATAAAATACTGAGGGGAACACTGAGCCATGAATTATATATAAACACTGAGCATGATTCACTCAGCACACTGAATTTTTTGAAAGGGCCCATTTTAAAGGTACAAAATGTTGGCTCTGGGCAGCTTTAATCCAAAAATATCAGTATTGTATCAACTTTCAAGAGCCCAAAACAGTCAACTCTGGCTGTGTGTGAATGTTTACCTTCTTGGGCACAGCTCTTCCTATGGCCACCGCTGGCGTGGAGCAGAACAGACCCACGTTGACCCCGGGGGTGGCGAAGGTAGACTTTTCCGTCACCACGGCAATGTCACAGCTGGCAACCAGTTGGCAACCTGCTGCCGTGGCAACGCCATTCACCATGGCAATCACAGGTACAGGAATGTCCTGTATCATAGTCATTACCTGAAACACAAAAGCCAGTTCTTTAATGAGCGTGTGTGTGTGTGTATGTGTGAGTGTGAGTGTGCGTGTGTGTGAGACTAACCTCTGCACAGGTATGAAACACCTTGGTGTGATATTCTCGGCCCTGTGCTGATGTCAGCTCCTTCAGGTCATGTCCTGAGGAAAACACTGGACCTTTCGCTGACACACACACACAAATACACAGATTTAGAAAAGCATCTCTCACTTTCTCTCCCACACACACTGACATGCACACGTCAATATCTACCTGATATGATAATTACTCTGAGATCGTCACTGTCAACATCAGTTAGGATGTTTTCTCTGAGTGACTCCAACATGGACAAGGACAGAGCATTTCTCTTTCTGGGATTGTTCAATATAATTCTCCTGGAAAACAAAAACAAGTATCAACAGTGATGTACTTTCATTGAATTAAGTCTTTCATTGCTGTATCTGGAGGGCTGATAAGTTAATGTGCATTTAAATGCCACTTTCTTACTTTCTTAATTCCTTTAAGACACTAAAATAAATGCTATAATGAATACGCAAAAGGCATGATACACATAACACTTTAGATCCCATGACTTTAAGAGTATATAGTGGTATCATCGGAGATTAAAAAAAAAACACCATTAAGTAGGATAAGGTCACTGTAGTGTAAACTTACTTTTGAATACCACAGACACATTAGGTTCTTTAAGAAAAAATACAGGGGTGTTTTGGAAATATTTGAGTGATTTTTCTCGAGGGTTAGTATCAAAGGCTCTTGGATAACCTTAAAGTCATCGTCAACAAACTGCAGTGAAAAGTCTCAGTTACGTAATCCGCCAACCCCAACACATGCCCTTCTCTCTTAAGGGCTGAACGTCACGCCAGACTCCGTTCAATACTCTTGAAATTTGCTTGCTTATTCGCCCTGCAGAATAAATCTTGCGACTTTTTACAAATAGTTATGAGACATTAGTAAATTCAGCACATCCAGTAAACCAAGCAACGCCTACTGCTATTCACTTTTACGACTGGCTTGCCTGTTCTTTGCACACCAAAACACACCGTGCTGGACGATACCGAGCAGTGTGAACCGGTTCTCAAGGTGATTTTACTGCAGTGAAGTAGTGCTTGGTGAAGAAGTTGTATGCCGAATTTACCAGAGAACCCTATCGAGTCAGAAATCTTGTTTTGGGCTATGAGGAGAGTACGTGTGCCGACAGGCAAGAATGGCAAATTGATGAATTGACAACATAACAACTCAACCGTATTCCGTTGTTTTGCTGCCTCACGGTCAGCGGCTCCGTTTGAGTCTGGGTGTATAAACGTGTCCCGGACAGCAGAGTTAACCTGCTCAGCTGAATCGCACTGCACAGTAAATTACGGGCCATGCTTCTACTCCTATCACCGCTGTCTTGTCCTGTGGTCAAACCGGAGCTCCCACTACCCCGATTTCCGGGTATCAGATACGTCATCACGTAGCCTGACGTGTAAACAATCGGTGTAAAACAAATTCTTTTCCACATAGATAATTAGAAAGAAGCAGCATAGGCTGAGAAGGTCTTAGTGATTCGTGTCATATTTTTATTCAATTGAGTTATAGAGCCCAGACTGGAAAATATTAAGGACGGTACTGTTGTAACTCTATTATCTCTATGCAGACACACTGCTTTTGCCTTACCTGACCCCACATAGTTCCTCTCTTCATCATGTGTCCGCTAGGTGGTGTAGTCCACTTTAGCACCGTTTAGCACACTATTCAGTATCTGGCATACTCAATGTTTTGAGGGGGAAAAAAAAAAAAACAAGTTAACAATTTAACCCTTACTCTGACAAAAACTGATGATGTCTATTTTGGTTGTTGATGTCCGTGGTATTATTCCAGATAGTCGACAAGGTTACAACACTAGTTCAAACTCTCCTTTCAGTATAATCTTGAATATGAAGCATCTGCGTAGCTTTGGATATCCAAATTTATGCAAATAGAAATGTCAAAAACATTAAAAATTAAAGGCTAAAATTTACAAGGTAGTTTGGCGTTTTCCATTACAAAAATGTTACACTCTGGATATGAGAAATTAAACAGTATAATCTCCTTAGGGTCTGCGTAGCCTAATACATCTCATGATTCATAATCATCTTTATGCATTTTTTATGTAGGCCTATTTAAAAATATAATTTTGCTGCACAGGATAAAGGGACATAACCCTAAAAAGAACTAGGGTAAACCTATAATAAATGTTAAAAGCATCCACCCGTTGATACAAAAATCAATTACATTTTCAGAAAAACGTTATTTATGCTTTTTCCCTTTAAAGAACTTTATTTCGCAGATAAAAACATTTACCTCCACTACCTCCAAGTACACCTGAATGAAACCAAACCTTACCTCCTACTCCTCCCCTGTTGCCTCTGACTGGTTTGGGTGGAGTTTGTCAGTCGCTCATACAGGAGCGCAGTGTGCCGCTTTTGCCCCATTACGCACACGGAGTTCACCAAGTCCTCACGCACGGAGAGAGCGCAACACGAGAGCGGCGCGGCGTTTTCACAACCAGCTCAGAGATTACATATAGGATTTCTTTTACAGGAAAATCGACAGACGATTTTTTCCTCTCATAAGTTGTTGATTTACATAAGTGGTCTGTCGCCGTGGCAGTGATGCTGTTGCTGCGAAGATGTTGGGTAAGTCATCTGTGCTGCTGGTTAAAAACATCTTGGGCTAGTTCATTTTTACTGGCA
>OMKZ01018089.1:29633-40385 GCA_900302535.1 Neoniphon sammara | reverse complement strand
ACACACACACACACACACACACACACACACACACACACACACACACACACACACACACACACACCTACTGTATGAGAAAGCCAGCTCAGTGGCTTGAAAAGGGGTTTTCTGTGCCATCATGAATAGAAAGGTAAAGACAAATCTGGCAATGCTTTGCATTATTTAATGAGGGCTAGAAAATTAATAAGCTCAAGGCAAGTAATTTTGGTTAAATAATAAATTGATGACAAGGTTGATGATGATGATGATGATGATGATGATGATACTACACAGAATAAAGTACAACACAAGGAGACATCAATGTTAAAAGGTATACAGTACAGACTCCACTAATAAGCAACCTCTGGCTTTGTATTTTTGGCCCTGACAGGAAGACGAAACACTGCAGTTCTTGAGTCAAGAGGAGCAGGAGTGTATCCTGTTCTTTGAGGAGACCATTGACTCCTTGGAGGAGAGCTTGGTGGAGGAGGAGAGAAGGCAGGAGCCAGTGAAGCCCACAATCAGCAGTAGTCCTATTGAGGAGGTCGATGGACACCATACTTTGCCTTCTCGAATGTCCTCCTCAACAGGCAGACTACCCAGTCCTAAAGATCATGATATTATAGACTTGGTCCAACCGGAACCAGACCTGGTTCAGACCAAAGAGACACTCTTCAATCCCACCATGCCAGGTAGTGTACTGCTCAGCTTGGCCTAATTGAGTCTTTATTTACAATTTATTAGGGGAAAAACATGTCATCAGTTGGTTTTTGTTTAGATCTGCTAGCTGATATTAAAACTGCATTAAGCAAGAATTTTATGTAAAAAAAAAATACATCCATCAGCCTCAATCTCAAAATGGGGCTGCAGCAGGGAACAGCATCCTATACCCCCACTAGACCCTGTGGATTTATCCTGTTTTTCCCAAATGAAATAGTGTCACTGGGTGTGGACATTTCCCCACTTGCAGGAGGCGATGAACTGAATCTTAGGTGCCGTCTCCCAAGTTGCTTCTGTCATAACTCCAGTACTCTTTGGTATAAAGCATCACAGAGCAGCCACTTTGGTTAACATGAGTGTGCCTTACCTTACAGAATTTCTTGGTATTGAAAATTCCCCTTTGAAACAGGCACCTCTCACTGTCATTTGCAATCCCCAATGTGCAAAGTTGCCTAGTGCAGCTTTAACTACATGTTGTTTGTAATTGATCTCAGTTGAAAGGAGGAGACTAGGAACTGAAGCATTAATCTTTGAAATGTGTCCATCCTAGATTTCCAGAGCATGGTGGTGAGTCCTGACAGCCACTTTGAGATAAAGCCAAGGCATGATCCGATGGACAGCTTACCTTTGGAGTACAACCCTCCCTTACCTGGCAGCAGTCATGGACCTACAGATAGCCACTTTTCCTACTATCCTGCAGGCAGCATCCCCACCCCTGTCCTGATTGCCCAGAAGATAGCTGAGAACCAGTCAAGTGGAACCTCCGATTTCCATCCCTCTTCTCTTCTCCGCCGTAGAAGCCTAGAGTCTGATAATCCACCAAGCTACAGCTTTGACTATCCAGCCAAACAGGGCCCTCCTACCTCTGCTAAGCCCACCCGCTTCCCTGCTAACATCAACGTAATGCTTGGCAACAAGGAGCACCAAAACCAGTCACTGGCTAATGTCAACATCCATGAGAGACGGGCACAGATGCTGGCTAACTTAACAGGGACATCACACCCTCTGGAGCAGCAAAACCCTCAGCAGGTCTCAACACAAAGGGCCTCAAACATTCCCACTCGTAGTGTTTCCTTCAGGGACCCTACACCAGACAAATCCAGGAGGGAGGCACTGTCTAAGCTGGGCCTGACCAGGAACCGTGCTTTGTCTGGGGGTGTGTCTCTCCTTGTCAACCCTAAGAGCGTCACCCCACCTCCATCCACAGATCCAGAAACCAGCACCAAATCTCTTGTGGCCAATATTCCCAGCCCAACCCAGAGCCAAACTCATGCTGACAGGAAACCAGAGAAAGCGCTGACAGACTCCCTCAGCAGTGCTACAGATAAATCCCCTCAGGCAAGCCCCTTGCTGCCAGCAACAGTCACACAAAGCAGCTACTATCCACCTCCCTTTGAAAGCAAGCCACAGCTCTCTCCTCCTCCCGAGGTTGCCTCTTTGGACTTCAATAGCTATGGAGGGAAAACCATTGTGGTGAACCCCTCTGCTTCCTCCCGGAGTGAACCTGTGGTTTCCTCAGGCAGCCGGGATAGCAAAACCCTCCCACCTGCACTGGCAAACCCCAGTGACTTCAACAGCTTTGGAGGAAAGTCCAAACTCATGGCCACTGCTTCTGTACCCATGACCGGGAATGACCTCCCCGACATCCTCAGCTCTCACATTGACAAGAGCAGAACAATGCCATCCCCTACCAAATCAGAAACACTACCCTACGAGCTCAACAGTTATGGAGGCAAGACCCGAACCATAACTCCCTCTACCAGCTTGAATCCCCCTTCATTCAGCCCGGTGAGGACATCCAAAGCTCCAGCCCCGCCCCCAGCCCCCAGACCTACCCGCCAACACCGCAGCTCTGTGAGCCCACATAAAGTAGCGGCACGACACCTATCTCCTGAACCCAGGCGGAGGTCCGTCTCCAAACCGTCCGCATTTCGTCCCCAGGGCATCACTGTGCAATTTTCTGGACGGGGAGCCACAGACGAGTCACGCAGGGAAGCATTGAGGAAACTGGGGCTTCTAAAAGACACATGCTAAACTCTGGAAATCTACTCCGTTCCTGCAGAGCCTGAATCTCCTGAGTGTAGAAGCTGAACGTGGAAGCAGTTTCCAGAACTTTCTGTGCGTGTTTGTCTAAGGCGTGGTTAGAAAGAAACTTACATTTGGAATGGAGCGGGATCCTACGATAGACCTGCACAGCCAGTTCTCGGTTCCTGATCAACAGGAAGCTCCAACAAACAAGTCTGACGTGGTACAGTTGCTGTACACACAATGTTGACCTGTTGACAAAGAAACTAGAACAACTGCTTTACATTGCCTCCAATCGCCTATACATTGTATGCCTCAAATGGATGCTGCAAGCATCTATTTGGGGAGAGGTATCCCCAAATAGATGCATTAACATCATTGAGAACAAAATTTTAAGGCTCTCCACAGTTATTTCTATCAAAAGACAAGTATATACCAAATTTATTTAGGTTACTCTGTATTATCATGTCACTTTCTTTTTAGCATCTTTCAGCAAAGTGAAATTAGCTGTCATAAACACGCTGTGAAATCGTGTCGCTGTTACATGGGAACTTGTGACCTCTTGTTTTCAATGGTTTGTTTACTGACTTGGGCATTGTTGGTTTGGAGAGCATTGTAGTCAGTGGTGAGTGTGTGTGTTTTTCTGTCACAGTAGTTCAGCACTTATGAGCAAGAACAAAGTTGAAAGCACTTTTGTTGAAGCATTTTATTATTCCAAAGTGATCATAACTATATTGTAATCCAAATAGATTCCAAAGAAACGTGTAGGCCAGACACATAGACACATAGTTATGTTAACTAGAAAGTACAACAAAGGACACAAGAAATGAGACCACTTTTAACAGAAAAGATGCAAAAAGTAGACAAGATGAATTGGAAATGAAAATGATTGATTTGCATATTAATTGCTATCTCATCCACAGTCATAGTTTACAAGAATTGTAATTGGTTTTGTTCCTATTTTCACTGTACAGAAAATGCATGTCTTATACCAATGATTCCACTCAATCCAATGTCCTAGAACTTAGTGAGAAGAGCCTGAGTTTCTTGGAAGCAGCAATATGGTAAGCTGTGTTAACTACAGAGTTGGCTGGAGGATATTTATACTCCACGGACAAGCCTCCCACACCAAACCACAGACTGTGGAATGAGTTGTGGGTAGGACTTGAACTTTTTACTACATCGAGGGAGTATGTGAAACTCCCTCTTAAGTGAGGGGATGGATGAGCACATGGCATTGTACAAAACACAAACACTAAAACCACAGAGTCTAGAAATACATACCAAGATACTTGTTATTTTTTTCCTGTCACACTGTTGTTGATGACTATGCTGTTCTGACATTTGAAGTGTGTTATTTAACTGTCATTGTAACATATGTCTGTCACCCTTGCTGGTATGAAGTGTGTGTGTGTGTGTGACTGAGAGAGAAGAGTGTGTATGGGTGTGTATGCATGCCTGCCTGTGTGTGAAAAACCTGTGTGTCCTTATTGTTTTATTCAGACTCCGGCCTCTGTAGGTAGTCTACAGTAACCCTTGAAGTATCTTTTGAATCACACAACAGTGCAATATGTGAGCACGATCGTGTGAATCTTTTTGTGAATTTTGTTTACAGACTCCGGTTTTTTGTAGTTCATCTACAACAATTTTGAAGTATCCAGTGGTGCATACATACATATATACATAACTGTATAACTCACACTAATGAAATGAATCTGCATAACGCACAGATCAACACAGAGCAAGGCAAAATGTGCATCCCTGTCATGAATAGTAGATGGGAGATCAATAGCAATCCAAAATTTGCTGCTATGGTACAACAGCTTGGTATGCTTTTTCTGAATTCTGAAACATGTACTCTGCTAAATATATGTTAAATTTTTGGCAATCATTAAAGAGAGTAATATAACTTCTAACTGATGTTTTTGTTTTGCTTCGCTTTACTCTGGAATGAACAGAATGAGTATATGGTGTTTAATGATTGTCCTTGTCTAGGGAATAATTCACTCAAGTTGACACTTTACAGCAATACACCAAGTTTTTGGGAGATGAGCCTGTTGGTCAAATTAGCTGCAGCACGATGACAATATTACCACATCAGCTCTGGTGCTCCATGCTAACACATGCTAAAGTCTGAGTGCATTTACATGCACACTAACAGACCTTTTTCACAGCAGCAATTTTGACATGAAATAGCAGGTAAACACAGGTGTTACTAATGACGTTAATGAAGGTTCTGCACCTAAATTGAACAGACCTTTAATTAATGTGATTAGTAACACCTGAGTTTACCTGCTATTTCGTGTCAAAATTGCTGCTGTAAAAAAGGTCTATAACTGAGTCTTAACCCAATTAATAATATACTCAGACTACTCATCTTGTCATGGAAATGCCTTTATCTGATTCGGTTAATCTGATAAAGATGTAAGTTATATAATCACAGTTAATATAACCTGGTTAACACACCTAGATTCCGGCTCCATCTTTCTTTTTAGGGCATGTGAACACCTTACATTTCTTTTGGCTTTTCAAACTCTGCATGTAGACATAGTAACCATGCTTTATTTGCAAAGCAAACATGACACAATGCTGAGGAGTGAAAGAGAAATTATGTGACTTAAAACTATTATGCAATTGAAACATTACTTTAAACTGGTTACTCCCAGCAATCAAGGTTTTGGTGTGCATGCACTGCAAGTTGAGCGCTAGTAGGCTGCATGTTAAACACATTAGCAAACACTTGGTAGTGAGCGATAAGTATTTTTCAAAGTAAGAAGATGTTTTAAGAAGTTGTTAGTGGTTTTATGGAGATATTGATTCATTTTAAAAAAGAAATACTAATTTGATATGTGATGTAGTGAGGTTTAGTTTGTAACTATTTCAATTGAACAGCCACATATTCATCCACTGCAGTGATTTTCAGCTGAAGACTCCCACTTCCCACCCCTGCCAAAAACTGGAAAGTACTGTAGTGCCTTTTTCAATGGTTAGTGTTCTATATATAATATAAAGAAATATCATATTTCACGTAAATTTTCTCAGTCTCCTATGCAAAGCTGCCAGACTTGACCGCATATCATTTAAGATTACTGATCATTTAGCTTTAGAGGTGTGAAAAGTTCTAATTTTTTTCACTTTTGAGACAACGCTAGTAGTCCTTGGTCACTCAGTATAGTGTTGGCATGCCGCTGAATGATTTTGCTATAGATGTAACAAACAGGCCAAACTCCCAAAACCTTGTATTCCTCCTCTTCCATGATTTTGCATAATACTAGATTTTGGATAACGCTGAGGCCTCTGGCAGGCACTTTTTCTTGATTTGGCAATAACATTTTTTTTATTTTCATTTTTCTGACATACTCCAGCTTTCACATTGGCCTCCTTGTGCACTGACCACCACTCCACACAGACCCATGCTGTCTCGATTGCAGACTATTGCATAAGGCTTCAACAGAGAAGCTTTCTTTCCTGAGGTGTGTGGCTGGAGGATACTAGACGAACGCATTTGTGTGTGTGTGTGTGTGAGAGAGAGACAGCTTAAGGGCATGTGGGGCATCTTTGGGAGTGACCGAAGGCAATTGAGATTCTAGTTTCCCTTGATTTCTCTTAATGTGTGTGTATGCAGAGTTTGTCCTGTATTGTATGTTTGTACTGCATGTGGTTTGAGAGGAGGTACCTAGACAGGAAATGAGGGAATAGTTTGGTGCCTCATAATTAGACCTAGACAGATGAATATCCTCACTGCTGCCATACACACCTCATCTATACATCTCCCATTGTATTGCACATAGACTGTAAGTGGATACTGACAAGGCTTCTTTTTCATATCTTTATTGTGATATAATTTTTTGTCTGTCATGAGCCAAAAACACAAAGCGGGAAGGCAATATTTTTGCTGGCATCAACAAACAATATAGTTTGGAACCTTATGACACGGACACCAACTATAAAATCTGAGTCACCAGTGGACACTTTACTACAACATAGGCAGAGAATCGCTTATAGAGCTGGTGCAGAAAAGGCTCATGCAGCAGAATACAGAGTATATCTATCTATGGGTTCAACAGAAAAATAATCCAACAGTATATAGTCACTGGCGTCACTAAGCACGACTCTCAGGCACACAGATAAAGGTGTTATCAATTTGTCAAAAAAATATGCTTTTACCACGTTACGGCACACAAATCCAAATCAATACAAGCTGTATACTGCCAAAACTGTCAGATGTAAGTGAAACACAACATCTAGAGAGCTAAAAGCTGGGTAAAAATAAAGAATATGTACGCTTGGGTATATATTATATTCGTGATCATGAGACGCAGGTCGGTTGACGCTGCTTCTCGCCCACATCACGGCCGTCACCATCCCAAGTTCCTCCACGGAAGAGTTTCACGGTGAAACAAGCTGCACACTCCCTGTGTGTACACACCATCACGTTTTGCTCTGTTGGCATATTGTCTGTCAGTGGACGACCCGTCTTCCTCTCGGAGCTGCCTTGACAACAGCGTGCAGTTTAGCTGGATAGAGAAAAATAGACTGAACAACAGATGCGTTCCCCGTTTGAAGAGTCAAAAGAATCCCTGCGGACGTCGAGTCCCCCTCTCCCCCTCCCCCCGCTACTCTTTCACACAAATTCTGTCCAATCACAGCTTTCTAACTCTGTATCCTAAACATGAGTAACTTGTCGCACTTTCTACTCCTGTGCTACGTCGATGGCTGGAGGTGATCCATTCATCCTGCGGTCTGGTTTATCCGTCTGTCCATCAGTCGGCCGGTCATGTGTTCGTTCATCTTTGCAGTTCGTTCTCTAAGTCCAGACGGGTGGTTGGTTTTGTTGTGTTGCACGCTACTGTGCCGCTACCGTCTCAGGCAACAGACAAAAAAGAAAGGGAGCCGTCTGTCTGACCTTTGACCCCACTCCCTCTGCACCTCCCCTTGTCCATAAGCTTTCTCCTCCTCGTGCTTCAGCCCCACGGTGGGTTAAGTGTTTGTATGGGTGGGGGTGGTGGTCTGCCCCGGCATCAGTGGGCGTCTGGAGGACTCATTCCCTGTTCAGACGAGACCGGTCCCCCCTCCGATCTTCTCTCTCTTTTCTCTCTCTGTCTTTCTTTCTCTTACTCGCTCGCTCGCTCCCGGGCCCAGACTCCAATCAGCGTCTCCTGGAGGACAGAGCAGGACGTTACTGTAGGAGCTGCTTCCCGCAGCAGCCTGCGCTATCTGTTCAGTCCTCTGCCCTGGAAGAGTCTGCAGGTTTTCAGTGAAAGTAGCTGCTGTACTGTTGCGCTGGAATACAAACCTGCAGACTCTTCCATGGCACAGGACTAGACACCAACACTGGCTTATATAGAGAAGACTGGTCATCACCCACTCCCCACCTCCCTCAATTAGAGATGATTACAGAAATTCCCATACAACTTTTTATACCACTGGAAAACACTGTAATCAATAATTAATTGGAATAGTTAAAAACAGTAGGTCAAAGGTGTGGATAAATGTTCACTTAATTACAGGATGTTTTGGTTGGACATAATGCATGGAGGGACTACTCAAAAGTTTAAAAATGCTTCTGCTTTGCTTCTAATTTCTATGTATGGCATCAAATGAACAGCCCAAACATGAAATTTCTGGGTGCCACCTGTGTCAGCTGAAACGCAGGTGAAGTATATTTTTCCATATGACTAGGTAACTAGTGCAACTCCAATACCAGCCTTCTCCAAAACAACTGAAGTCAAAGGGCAGCTTTTTAGAGTTCCACAAAGGGGGAAAAATGACAACAGAGTGACTCCATACAGCTTGTGCAGCATGATCCAGGTCTTCTGAGGTCAATTGATCACATCCTGAGTGGAAAAGACCAATATTTAAACAGCTATTTAGTGAAAACCGTCACTATAGCCTTTGATGGCAAAACAATTTATGCTAATGTGTACCCAAGCCTGACAGGTCCATGTTTTGGTCGATGAGAACTTGCGAGAGTTCTCTCATGACATGTGAATTAATGACAAACTCCTGTATTTTGGTGTTGACACTGCTACGCTATGCACAAGCTAACGACTCACAAACTGAAAGCAGATTATGGACACATAAAGCGTGGGTGCACACTAACATGAACTCCTTTGCTATCAAAGGCTATAGTGTAGACTTGTGCTAAATAACAGTGTAATTATAGGTCTTTTTCCGTTCAGGAAGCAATGGCTTAGCTTCAAAAGACTTGGATCATGCTGCACAAGCTGTGTGGAGTCATTCTGTTGTCTTTTGAAACTCTAAAAAGTGCTACCCATTGACTAAAACTGTTTTGATGAAGGCTGTTGGGGAGTTGCACCAGCAACCTCCTGATATGTGGACAAAGACACTTCACTTGTGTTTCAACTGGCACAGGGGTGAGTGGATAGTGACAAAAATTTTCATTTTTGGGTGAACTATTCCTTTAAGTCACCACTAAAAACGTTCAGGAAGTAAAATAATGGGAATTTTATAAGACTATAAAAATAGGAGAGGCTTTTTTTTTTTTATTCACCAATGTGAAACTCCTCCTACTACGTCTTGAACTGGATCTCAGTTCATCTAGACTGGTCGACAAACTGGTGCCAGCAGCAAACTATGTAAGAACAACTATGATACACTACAACAAACAACAAACCCTTGTGAAAAAGTTCCTGCAAAGGTGTCTGAGTCAGTGTGGAGTACACTATATGATGGTTTTCTTGTTTACCACAGTATCTGAGTAGTATTTTAGAATTTATGCTTAGTAATGGTATCAAAGCATAAATTGTGGTACTGTGACAACACTACTCTCAACTGGAGATCACCTTTATCAGTCAAAATATCCTCTTCTCCATCCCAAAAGCCCCTTCTCTGTCTCTAATCTCATTCAGTGTTTTCTACTCCATCCCTGGCATTAAGCATTCTCCTGAAATACTTTCACACTACAGCTGATGGATGCATCTGCACCCTTATCCCTCTAAATTCAGAAATGGTTACGTGTTGATTTTGGAAAGTTTTTCCCCAAATTAAAACTGCTAAATTTTCTATCTTTTTCACACTTCACACTTTAAGCAAAATGTCTTAACCAGACAGGGACATTTCAGACAGGGAACATTAAGAATAAAAAAGGTGACAGATTGCATGTCCTACTATCAATAAATTGATAGTAGGACACTACATCTATGGATTACTACATTTTGCTATGGCAGTAACTGCTTTAATAATTAATGCTAATAAAGCACCTTTGAATTAAAAATGGTTATGAACAAAGTCTATAGAGACTGCCATGAGCTTATGTGTTTGGATGTTAAAGAAACATGTCATGTATGCATATAATTCCTCTGTAGAGAGATCATATCATCTTGTCATTCTTCATTACAGAAGCAAGAAAGAGACCAAAGGTGCTTTTGATGAAAACAAATTATGAACTTTATGTAACCTTTATTTCCATCAGTTTTCCACAGCCTTTAAAGAAAATAAATAATCTCTCTTATAAGCTTAGCACCTGCAAAGCAGAACATATTTCAGATAAACAGAAAAAAAGAAGTGGATCTCCTCCACAAAAATTCTTCAACGAACTTGCTGAACCTTCACAGCTATGGCCTCGCCCCTGGTGATTTCACATTACAGTCTTTAGCGAGGCTTGGATGCACATATTTCTGAGGCTCTATCAAAAGAGGGTCCGACTCATCTGGCTGGCACTAGCCTACTCCATCTCATACTTTTCGTTTCTCTCCTGCTTGTCTTGTCTCTCTTGTCTCTCTTGTCTGTCTCGCTTCTCATGCCTTTCATTTCTTGCCTCTTTTCCAAGTCTTCTGTTCAAAGAAATACCAATAAGGCAGAGTCAGCACACAATAAGGTAATGAGCGTTTGACCTTATACTCCCAGTCACAAATACATTGCGTGTGTGTGTGTGTGTGTGTGTGTGTTTGCAGGTTTAGGGTGTGAGTCTCACCTTCCACCAGTCTTGAAGATGAGGTCGGCATTGGGAGCTCCTTTTGGGTGCTGGTACCGTGGCCTTCGCTCCCGGTTGGTGTTGGCTGGGGC